>CAMZMU010000036.1:42311223-42425451 GCA_947311845.1 Poa pratensis | reverse complement strand
ACTCAACAGACTGAGCGGTTAGTTTGGTGCGTTCACGAGGAGCAAGGAGAACATAGCAAACGCAACCAAACAAACGAAGCATAGAATAGTCAGGAGAACGATCGTAGAGTCTCTCGAGAGGAATGGCACCCTGAAGGGCGGCAGAAGGCTGTATATTAATCAGATAGGCCGAGGTAGAGACGGCCTCAGCCCAGAAATGAGGCGGAAGAGAAGAAGCGGTCATCATCGCACGAGCAGTCTCAAGAAGATGTCGATGCTTACGCTCAGCGACGCCATTTTGAGCATGCGCACCGGGACAAGAGAACTGAGCGAGAGTTCCCTGCTCAGCAAGGACACCACGCAAATGCTTAGATATATACTCACCAGCAGAGTCAGCACGGAACACACGAATAGGCATAGAGAACTGAGTAAGAACCATGGCTGCAAAACGCTTATATATGGAGAGAACTCACTACGAGAAGACATAAATACAGCCAAGTATAACGAGAAAAGTCATCTATAAAAATGTATAATATCGATGGCCCCCTTTCGAGGTAAAAGGAGCCGGACCCCAAACATTAGAGTGGACTAAGTCGAAAGGACGCTGAGATATAGACGCACCAGTAGGATAGGGTAACTGAATCTGTTTTCCTAGCCTACAACCCTGACACTATAAAGAAACATCTCCTGAGACATGCCCCAGAAGACCACGATGAAATAATGACGACAGACGAGAACCACAAAGATGACCAAGACGATGATGCCACTGCTGAAAAGAACCGGTGACAGAGGCGACGACAGCAGAAGAACTGGCAGGTGAGGCGGCAGCGGAAGGAACACGAAGCCAGTCTATATCCCAAAGCCCCTGAGAATCACGGCGGCGAGGGCCAGCTCCAACCAAAACCTGTGTATGACGATCCTGGATAGAACAAGAATCAGCGTCAAGAATGACGCGACAACCAGAGTCAGTAAGCTGGCCGGCAGAAAACAGGTTCATGGTAAGACGGGGAACATGAGAAATATCAGGAACAAAAAAGGAAGAAGTAGAAAGAGTGCTCCGACTAGAAACAGAGAGAGAAGTACCATCAGCAGTGAGAACACTAAGAGGAGAATCAAGAGGTCGAATAGAGGACAATGTGGAAGAATCAGAAGTCATATGAAAAGAAGCTCCAGAATCCAGAACCCACGAGGATGTACCTGACTGTGTGAAGTCGGCTGGAGAAGATCCTGACGATCCAGAGGGAGCAAGAGTCTCGGTAGAAGCAGACGCCTTCTGCTGACGCAGATCACGGTCCCTCGTGTAGCAACGAGACTCAATGTGGCTATCCATATCACAGTAGGTGCAGTGAGAGCGTGGACGAGAGCCACGACCCTGGCCACGACCCGCCCTGACGCTGAGGAGTGGGTAAAAGGGGCGGAGCAGTGGACCGTGAAGGAGTCGATGAAGCAGGCGACGAAGGTGGACCGCGGGCAACAAGCACAGAAGGAATCTCAAGCAACCCAACGCCACGTAGGCGAGTCTCCTCAGCATGAAGCTCAGACAACACCTCCGAGATAGGGACACGACCACGAGCAAGCAGCTGAGCACGTCGGGGCTCAAACTCCTTGCGGAGCCGAGACAAGAACTCATAGATGCGCTGAAACTCCAAGTCAGATCGCACAGTCTGACAACACGGACAGGTACCACAAACAACAGTGCGAAGTGAGTCAAGCTGACGCCAAATAGCGGCACTCTGCGTGTAGAACTGATCAATAGTAGAGTCACCCTACTGAAGATCATGCTCCTGACGAACCACAGACAGATATAGAGCATCTCCGGACGGCTGATGACGTTGACGAAGGTGAGCCCACATGTCAGCGACAGTACTGAGGCCCATAAACTCAGAGGCAAACTGCGGGTAGAACACTGGTGGTGAGAACAGCCGCAGCACGAGCATCATCATCAATCCACTGGGTGTAAGCAGTCAGATCCAGCCGGTAGGTCTCAAGGGCGTCAGAATGCTCCTTGACCTTCCGGTCATAAGCGGCAACGGCGACATCATCCGCTGTCTTGGCTGCATCCTTTGCAGCCTGAGTAGCATCGGCACCAAGAGCTGGTGGCGTCGGCGGAATAAGAGCTGTTGGAGCAATGGGGCACGGCGGACAAGAGACCTCGCCGGAAAGCACGCCCCATAGACGAAGACCACGCATATGAATGCGCATAAATGAAGCAAAATCGGGATAGTTCGTCCCATCAAAAATCACCGTGCAGCGAGGGATCGCAACATAGCCCGACGACGAAGACATCTTTTTTTCTTTTTTTTACTCTTTTTTTTCAAGGAAACTGGTCGGTCAACAACTGGATCGAGATGGTGCAGGAACCGCTCGAGAAGAACGAGCTCGGGGCCTCGGACGAGGACCTGGAGGGTCGAGGCAGCAGCCCAAGGCGGCGGCGGCCAAGACGGCAGCGGAACGGCGGCGGCGGCCCGAGGTGACGACGACGGCAGCCCGAGATGGCGGCGGAGGCGAGCCAGGGCGGCCGAGCAGGGACGGAGGGCGGCCGGAAATCAGGAGGCGATGGGCGACGGTCGGGAACGGGAGGTAGTGGCCGGAATCGGTCGACGATGGAGATCGATGGAGGTCTGTACGGGAAGACCTGGTTCGCTCTGGACGTGAGCAGAGGAAAGGAAAAGCAAGAGTCGCGTGTGCGGAAAAAATAACCTAATGCTCCGATACCATGTTGGAGGAATAGCGACTTGTATTCCATGGGGCCAAAGGCCACAATTATAATACATGTATAGGTGTCAATATGCAGGAAACCCCCTATCTAATAGGGAAACTACAATATACAATTATCTCTCTAACAATGATAACCGCTTTTTTAAGGGTATGGGCGAAAACCTCGACCCGAGTAGGTCCCTTATTTTCGATCGACCCTTCAAAATTTAAAGGTTCCCCTCAAATGGATCCATGTACCTCATATATGAAGGTTTGGGGCTGGTATTTCCGGTTTCCCTCATCTCGCGCGGTTGGTGGGCTGAATATTCAGTTTCGGCGCCCAAATCCCGCGCCGCCGCCGCCTCCCGCCCAGCGATTTCGCTTGCCCTGCCATTTCCTGGCCGCGTAGCCATCCTCGGTCGTGCGCTGCGCCATTCCCGCCCCTCGTCAAGCTCGCTCGAGGCCGGCCGCTCCCCACTGCTCCCGGCCGAGCTTCCGCGCCCTGGATATGTCGAGGGAGAGAGCGAAAACCACGCTGACGCGTTGTAGCCACTCCCGGCGCCTGTAACATCCCAAAAATATTAATAAGTATTATTATTCCAAAAATGTGGGCCAACAAAAACTTTTGCTATTTTATGTGTGTTGGTTGTGTATTGTTGCTTGTGATAATTATTTCTTGTTGGTTGTGTTGGTTGTTGGCTCTAGTTAAAAACTTGAAGAAAAGAAAAGAAATAAAAACAAAAGTTAAAACAATAAAAATCATGTGACAAGTGTCACACAATTTTCTCCAAGTGAGAAATTCATTTTTCTTCGAAACAAAAATTCAGTGGAGTGATAAGTAATCACCCCCATTTTAATTCTACAACTTTCCCTCTCAATTAAATATTTCCAAAAATTCCAAATTTAAATTCAACATCTTTCTTTATCTTATTCAAATCACAAAATGTGCTATGCCACTTGTCAAATAAATAATTGAACATCACCACAAATCTTGATAGACATATGTGAAGCAAATTATGAAAATAAATTTCAGAAATAAGAAATTGAAATTGGTTCAAGCATTTCATCGAGCACATGGTGGCAGTGCATGTTCTTCCCAAATCCCTCTCCAATCCGAGATCAATTTGATCAATTTCGATCAAATTGGTGCAAGCCCCTGTCACCAATCGATTTCTCTCCTCTCTCTCACCTCACCGCGCCCGCCGGAGCCGAAGGATTTGGTCGGGGAGACGGAAAGGAGCACCGCCAGGGGACAGGCGCCCGCGCCGCATGTCGCCGTGGTCGCCACTGTTGAAGAAGGAGGTGTCGACGCCGTGGAGACCCCGCACCGTGCCCCCCTCTCTCCCTCGCTCTTCTGCTCAAGGAGGCACGCCAACATCGGCACCACTGCACCCACACACGCCCCCATCGCACGCACCGTGCTCGCCGCTCGCCATGGCCGACCCGAGGACACCGCGGTCGACTCGGCGCCATTGCACCCCTCGCCGCGTGGCCACGCCCGGATATTCCCCAGCTCGCCAGCGGCCCCCCAGACAACCGACGCCGCGCTCTCCCGCTCCCTGGACTGCGCGTGAACCTCGACCACCATGGGCCGAAGCTCCGCGCTTAAATAGAGCACCCGAGCTCTCGTTTCCTCCACACACCACCTCCCTCTCACTTGCTCCACACTCTCTCTGTGCACCGCTAGGAGAGCGGGCACGCCGTTGCAGCAAAGCTCAGCCGTGGCAGCATGGCCAGGTGCTGCCGGAGCTGAGGTAGGAGACGACCACGGCCGAGCCGGGCTGCCCTCTCATTCTCTCCTCTCTGGCCCGCACTCTCATCTCCATTAGCACCGCACTCACCCGCCTCTATTTCCCCTTTGATTCGTGCCAGGAGCAACGCAGGAAACTCGCCGGAGTCCGTGCTGGACCGAGGAAGCTGCGAAGCTCGTCACCGACGCTAGGAGCCTCCCCAGCAAGCATGAGTCCACCCAGAAGCTTCCCTGAGCCTCCGCCATCGTTCTGCATCATCTCCACCAACCCCAAGCCACCCTAGGTGAGCCTCCGACCACCGTAGCAGTCGCCAGCATGGCGGCGCCGCCCAAGTGTGGTCGTCGCTGATGCTTTTGAACCTGAGCCGTTAGATCCTGGATCAACGGTAGCATACCCCTTCGTTAAGATAAGACGCTGACAGGTGGGACCCGCTGTCAGTATTTTAAACTTTATCCAGCGCGCGCACCGCTTCAGTTGAGTCACTGACGAGTGGACCCCACCCGTCAGGATCCTCAACATTATCCAGAACAGAAGCTTTTCTAATTTAATTTTTCCTGGAATTTCAGTACTGGCACCAATTTCAAAATGCAATATCTTGATATTTACAAGTCCAAATAAATCAAATCAAAATGTTCTGGAAATATTATGAAATTGTTTAACGAACCCAAGTGGATTCATCTCATTTGGATTAATAATTAAAAAGTTGTATTAAAAATGCCACAGAAGGTTTAAAACCTAAACTTGTTTGTTTCTGAAAATCTATTAATCCAAATGATGCCAATCCAATTTTTCTAGCTTAGTATAGTGATCACTTAGCTTCCCTAATTTTTGTAGAATTAATTAATCAATGTTAATTGTTTAGCATTTGGATTAAAATTAGCAAACCTTTCTGAACTAAAACAATTATAAATGTTTAGTGGTTAATCCAAATGAACTAGAACCAATTTTGTTAGATCACATTTAGTCATGGTTAGTTAGCCCTAAAAGTATTTAATTGTTGGATCAACATAACTTAAGTTATAGCTAAAATTTGATTAGTAACTTTCTGGATTAAAATGATTATGTAGGGAGTTTGGTAACTCCAATTAATCCAAATCAAATTGTGTTATCTTCTACACATCAGTAGCTTTCTGTAAAAATTTAGTTTGTATTTTTGTGACCAACAGAACTCAAGTCATGCAATTAAACATGAACAACTAGTTTCTGCCATAATTAAGACATAACCAAATAAAGGTTAAATAAATTAAATTGAAACCAAATGGTGTTGCTTTGTGTGTGCAGTAGCTAGCTGTAATGTTTAAGAGTTGTTATGTTGTGATGCTTGATTGAGTAGTATAGTAATTGTTGTGTTACTTGTTTACCGTTTAGACGAGAATGTTGCCGGATTTATCGAGGAAGGACAGTTTGTTGAACCCGAAGATCAAGACCAAGGTCAATTTGTCGAGCAAGGCAAGCTATTCCCTGAGCTGGCACTCCACATATATATGCATCTACTTTGATACCATGATTTACTCTTAAGTCAATGATTTTTAAAACCTTTTTACAAAAGTCTATGAAAGATTATTTTGCCACCTATGTAGAAGTATAAGATAGTTTATATAAAATTATAGGATGGGAAAATAAATATTGTTTCTTCAAAGCTCCATTGGAATACTTGTGTGGTTATGGAATGCCGAGATGTCGGTGTTAAGATGAAGAAATGGAGAATGGTGATGTTCTATGAAAAATGCACATTGTGTCCTAGTACTATGACGACCAATACTACCATGTGCGACCACACTTACCCACATATGGGCAAGGGCGTAGTCAGATAGTTTGCTCGTATTAGTATGGGATGCCTCAACAACAGAGATGAATCCGTTCCATGAGGGATGGTTTGGTGACCTACCCCTGACCTGGGTCCTCTTAAGAGAAGTCTGCCAACAGAGTTGGTATGAGTGTATTGGAGAAAGAGGACTGAAGACACCACCTTAGGGTAGCCGGGCAGAACTAATGAGTCCTCACACTTAGATTCCGACGGGCTGGGTTAAGTGTTGATGGAAAGTGTCATAGCGGCAGGGTCCTATACTAGCATGAGCAAAGGACAGGCTACGGTCGGTGACTCAACTTCGCATACACCTTGTATGGCGGGACGTGGCTTACACGATGAGTTACCGGATGGGTGTGGGAAAAGCGTGCTACCTCTGCAGAGTGTAAAAACTATTCGAATAGCCGAGTCCTCGGATATGGACAGTTGGGAGGCGTGTCCTAAGACCATGTGCAAGTTTTTGAAAACCTTTGAGTTTGAAAAAGAAAATGAAGTGGTGAATGTTGATACAACCATACCAACGGATCGGTATGAGGTTGTTGGAGGTAAATGGACCATGACGGGCTATGGTCGGAAAAAGGAGGAGTTTTGGAGAAGTAAATAAAATGGTGATTTATGGGAAGAAAGTTATAAATTTCTTCTTACCCTTTTTCAATAAAGATATAGAGATGTTTTCAATAAATAAAAGTTTGAAATTAAAAATATATCTAGTGCATGCTCATGTTGGGGTAGTTTGCGAGTACAATTCCCATTGTACTCATATTGGTTTCGTCCCTGGCTATTGTCTTAGCCAGATTTCGAGGAGCACTACGCCGAAGAGAAATATGGCGACTTCTCGCGAACTAGGGATCTCCATAAGTCAGCTGCCTGTCGGGTCGATGTTAGGACGGGTTTATCCACTACGCCGTAGCTTCCGCTGAATGTTTGGATTTGGCCCTTGAAGGCATCTATGTAAGGACTTGGTCTGTATGGCCATTTATGTAAGACTTAATTCGGTACTGTAATGGATGTAAACTTTGATATTCAGTTCGGATTATGTGCAACGACAGACTGATCACGGGATCGTTGTGTTAAGCATAATCGGGTAATTCGGACAGCTAGTCCGGGTGCCTACAGAGCTGGTATCAGAGCCACGTCCTGACTTTAAGAGACCTTAGTTAGCATGGTCGCTAGATAGGAGTTACAAAAGTTAATTTCTAAAACAAAAGAGTGGAGTATTTTCGAAAATTTCTTATCTCCCAATCCTCTCATTTATGCAAAATTTTACTCTCATTAAACATTACATTTCCCTTGTATCCTTAAAATTTTGCACACTTGTCATCCCATTAAGCTTAAAATTTTGTTCACTTGTTGCCTCACTAAATTTAAAATTTTGTACACTGGTCATATCACTAACTTAAAATTTTGCTAAAAAAATTGTAGATGGCCATCCACTTCACCGAGTTTTCAGCTTGAGAAGGACGGCAAGTTGATGTTCGAGAAGGACTTGTTCGAGTTGAGCAAGCTCTTAGGTCGCCCCGCTCCAGAGTTTAAGGGAGCCCAGGTGGACGCTCTCGGCAACGGGAATCTGTGTTGGCTAGTTGAGTCGTCTGTTGGGGAACATCAAGTCTCCGGATCCAAGACGATGATCTTCACCACCATGAATGTCCACTGGGACGACGGACTGTGTCGTGCCATGCAGAGGTTGCTGGCCCGACTTTGTGAGGAGCACAAGGCGGAGTTAGTGAACTCCCGTTTCCAGTTCTACGGGAGGCGCAATGATGATGGACACCCTGTTCAGTCCCCTTCACACCCGACGTTCGGAGAGTATATCCTAGACATGGAGTTATGCTCTACCGCACCCAGGAGGACCTGATGAGGCTTAGGCTTCGGTCTCGCTTTGAGTGTATCTCGCTCAAGGAGAGTCACGAGCGTGAGGCGCTACTGAAGGAGGAGAAGGATGCTCTTCTAAAGAAGAGGACCCAGCTGATGAGGACCATCTCCAAGCCCGCAAGAGGGTCGCGGAGCAGGACGAGATGATCGAGGACATGGAGCACCAGGCGAACGAGATGGAGGAGGAGGGCGAGGATCTCCACAAGGAGAACAACGCTTTCCTCAGTGACAATGACGACTTCCTGGAGGAGATGGACTATGAGCAGGAGGACGACGAGAGGAGCTAGTTGACGAGGAGGAGGAGCCACTAGATGCAGTTCTCAAGGAGGAGGAGGACCCGGAGGAGCCTCCCTACGAGTCTGATGCTGACGTCGCTGAGCCTGAGGTTCCACCTCAGTAGACGAGAGACTTGAGTACCACCGTAGGATTATGTCGACCCCCATCGCTAGTCGAGTCTAGATGTTGGCTCTTTTGGAGACCATGTATTATGTACATTAGAGGTAGGATGATGTTGTAAGCTTGATGCTGTGAACTCTTTGATGTGATGCTTGTGTTATATAAATGTGTTAGTCTTGTTTGGTTTGTGCAAAATATTTTTAATACCATCCTAAATTAATCAACCCTTTTGTGACTTCATCGCTTTCCCCTTAGTCGAAACCTTTTTGCCTTGTCTCTTATATCCTGTTTACTTCAGGATGGTGGACACTCGCAATACCTCCAACCATAACCCGCCACCACCACCAAACCTGACCCCCGCCCAACTTCTTGCGCTTATCATGGAAGAGCGCCAGAATGCCCGGGAGGAGCGCCAAGCTCATCTCGCTGCCTTGCAGCAGATTGCCGCTGCCCACGTCAACAACAACAACAACAATGGCAATGGCAACGGTAATGGCAATGGCGAAGGAAACCAGCGATCCACTTTGAGAGATTTCCAGAAAACCAACCCACCTACCTATTCCAAGGGACTTCACCCACTGGAGGCCGATGATTGGCTTCGCACCATCGAGAACAACCTGGAAGTTGCTGCCGTGGGAGAACCTGAGAAAGTTTTGTATGCACCCACTATCTTGATGGACCTGCACGAGCTTGGTGGGAAGCTACCAAGGCTCTCCAGCAAGTTGGCCATGTTATCAACTGGGCTGAGTTCCACGAAAAGTTTCGCAAGAAGCATATTCCTGGCGGACTCATTGAGAGGAAGAAGGATGAATTCCGCAAGCTAAGGCAGGGAAGTAAGGATGTGGTTGGCTATCTTGATGAGTTTACCGACTTATCTCGGTATGCTCCTGATGACACCGACACAGAGAAGAAGAAGATGGAGCGTTTCCTGAATGGACTTCATGATGAACTGCAGTGTGCTTTGGTTATCCATGACTTCTTTGATCTGGAGTCACTTGTGGACAAGGCTATCCAGCTGTAGACCAAGCGCAAGTCCATGTTTGAAGGTCGTAAGAGGAGGATGGCTAGTTCAGAAGGTTCTGTCAACCAGAGGCCTCGTATCTTTTAGTAAAACCCCAAGCCTGCCTATCGACCACCACAAGCTCCACGCCCCAATTTCTCTAACCGCCCAAACAACTTCACCCGCCCCAATGACAACAACCGTCCCGGAGGGAACTTCAACAACTTCAACCGCAATGCTGGTGTTGTCTGCTTTGAATGCGGCGCCAAGGGTCACTACTCCAGAGAATGCCCCAATCCTAAGAGGAATGTTCCGCGCCCTAATGCCCCGGCATAGAACAATGGTCAAGGCCATAATGGAAATGGCAAGAATGCCGCACCTCGCAGAAATGTTGTTGTTGCCAAGGGCCGTCTGCACCACATCAATGCTGAAGAAGCCGAGGAAGCGCCAGATGTTGTGCTGGGTACGTTTCTTGTCAACTCAGTACCTGCAACTGTCTGTTTGATTCTGGTGCAACCCATTCCTTTGTTACCAAGGAGTTTGTCGCTAAGGGAGGTTTAGTAGAAAGCTTCCTAGTTAAACCTATGAGTATCCAAATCCCTGGCTCCACCATAGAAACCAAGAGGTTTTGCCCCGATACCCCCATAGAGATCGGAAGCGAAAAATTTGCAGCCGACCTAATCATTCTAGGGACCCAGGGCATAGATGTGATACTTTGGTATGAATTGGTTAGCCAAGTTTCAAGGCCGTATTGACTGTGCCAAAAGAGCTGTTTCCCTCACTTCTGATAATGGAGTTGAAGTGGAGTATGTGTCTAAAACCAACCATTCCCAACCAGGCTGCCATGAGGGCATAGCTCGACCAACCTTACATGAGATCCGTGTTGTTCACCTATTCCGAGATGTTTTCCCGGAAGAATTGCCTGGTATGCCGCCAGACAGGGATATTGAGTTCATAATTGAACTTATTCTGGGAACAGCCCCTATATCCCAGAGACCATACCGGATGAATTCAGAAGAACTGGTTGAATTGAAGAAGCAGTTGGCTGATATGCTCAGCAAAGTTCTTATTCGCCCAAGCGCTTCACCTTGGGGATCACCCATTATTTTTGTGGACAAGAGAGATGGTACCACACGCCTGTGTGTGGATTATCGCAAGTTAAATGACGTGACCATTAAAAACAAGTACCCTCTTCCCAAGATCGAGGATCTGTTCGATCAGATGAACGGAGCCTGAGTCTTTTCAAAGATCGATCTTCGAACAGGATATCATCAGTTGAAAATCCGAGAGTCAGACATTCCCAAGATCGCCTTCACCACCCGTTACGGTTTGTTTGAATACACCGTGATGTCTTTGGTCTGACCAATGCCCCAGCCTATTTCATGAATCTTATGAACAAGATTTTCATGGAGTACTCGACAAGTTCGTGGTAGTATTCCTCGATGACATCCTTATCTACTCCAAGACCGAAGAAGAGAATGCTGAACACCTGCGTCTAGTATTGGAAACCCTCCGAGAACACCAGCTGTATGCCTAGCTTAGCAAGTGTGAGTTTTGGCTTAGCGGAGTGGCATTTCTCGGTCATTTCATCTCTGCTGGAGGAATTTCTGTTGACCTGGAGAAGATTCGAGCCATCGTGGATTGGAAAGCCCCCACTACTGTGACTGAAATCCGAGAATTCCTTGGACTAGCGGGTTATTACCGCAAGTTCGTTGAAGGATTCTCCAGCATAGCCAAACCCATGACCCAACTACTGAAGAAGGACAAGAAATTTGAATGGATCCAGAAGTGTGAAGATAGTTTTCAAGAGTTGAAGAAGAGGCTGACCTCAACCCCAGTTTTAATTATGCCAGATGTCACCAAGAGTTTCGACGTGTATTGCGATGCATCACGCCTCGGACTTGGTTGTGTTCTGATGCAAGAAGGCAAGGTGGTGTCGTATCTGTCTCGGCAGTTGCGACCGCATGAAGAGAATTACCCAACCCATGATCTGGAGTTAGCTGCTGTTGTTCTTGCTCTTAAGACGTGGCGTCCCTATCTTGCGGGACATCGCTGCGAAATCTATACGGATCATAAGAGCTTGAAGTATATTTTCACTCAGAAGGAGTTGAATTTGTGACAGAGGAGATGGATGGAATTAATCAAGGATTATGATATTGGAATCCATTACCATCCCGGAAAGGCTAATGTAGTTGCCGATGCCCTTAGTCGCAAGCCTTGCACCCTGAATGCCCTGATCCAAGCCGAACAACCAGCCTTGTTTAAGGAGTTCGAAGATTTCAGACTAGAGCTTGTTAGCCATGGTTATCTCGCCAATTTAGAGTTAGCCCCAACCCTGATGGATCAAATTAAGGAAGCCCAGAAAGGTCATGAAAGTATTGAAGGGATTAAAAAGAAGATTTCTCTCGGCAAAGCACCCGGTTTTGCCGAAGATGCTGAAGGAGTGCTGAGATTCAATGGCCGCATTTGTGTGCCCAATATCAGGGAACTTAAGGAGTTAATCTTGAAGGAAGCCCATGAGACCCCTTATTCAATCCACCCCGGCGGGACCAAAATGTACCAAGACCTTCGTCAGAAATTTTGGTGGCACGGAATGAAGCGAGAAATTGGTTCTTTCGTCGCCAAGTGTGATATATGTCAGCGAGTCAAGGCTGAACATCGGTGACCCGCTGGATTGCTTCAACCATTGAAAATTCCTGAGTGGAAGTGGGATGAAATTGGAATGGATTTCATTACCGGACTTCCAAGATCCAACCGAGGCCATGATTCAATCTGGGTCATCGTTGATCGACTGACCAAGGTTGCCCATTTCGTTCCCGTCAAGACCACTTACACCGGAGCTCAGTTAGCAGACTTGTATATTTCCAGAATAGTAAGCCTGCATGGTGTGCCTAAGAAGATTGTATCTGACCGAGGCACACAGTTCACTTCAAGATTCTGGAAAGCCCTTCACGAAGCCCTCGAAACCAAGTTAGCTTTTAGCACAGCTTATCATCCCCAGACCGGAGGCCAAACTGAGCGAGTGAACCAGATATTAGAGGACATGCTTCGTGCATGTGTTCTATCCTATGGTTCCAAGTGGGAAGATTGTCTTCCATTTGCAGAGTTCTCTTACAACAATAGTTACCAGTCCAGTCTGCAAATGGCCCCTTTTGAAGCACTTTATGGCAAGAAGTGTCGTACGCCCCTGAATTGGTCCGACACCGGAGAAGGCAAATTGTTTGGACCAGATACTCTCCGAGAAGCCGAAGAACAAGTTCAACTTTTTTTTTGGACATTTATGACAGTAGGGAAGGCCCCTACTGCCTCTATATTAAAGAACCCAAGAAGGGGAAGCAGGCACAGTTACATATTTACAACAAAAGAATAAGGATCAAAGGTTGCCGAAGAACAAGTTCAACTTATTCGTGAGCGTCGCAAAACTGCCCAATCCCGTCAGAAGAGCTACGCGGATCCCAAGCGTCGCGATGTTACCTTCAGTGTCGGAGATTATGTCTATCTCCGAGTGACCCCACTCAAGGGAATGCAGCGTTTCGATGTCAAAGGGAAATTAGCGCCAAGATATATTGGACCCTTCAAAATCCTAGCTCGTCGAGGAGAAGTCTCTTATCAACTAGAGTTGCCCCAAGAGTTATCGGAATTTCATGATGTCTTCCACATTTCCTTGCTCCGGAAGTCTCTTGAAGTTCCCGACCAGCCCGATGTTTTCAAGAACATCGATCACCACTCCATCGACCTGAACCATGACCTGACGTATCGTGAGAGACCCCTCAAGATTCTCGACGAAGATGTTCGTGTTACCCGGAGGCGCGCGATCAAGTTCTACAAAGTCCAGTGGACTAACCACTCTGAAGAAGAAGCAACTTGGGAACGCGAAGACTACCTTAGAAGCGAATTTCCAAACCTCCTTAGTACCTAAGCCTAGCAAATCTCGGGACGAGATTTATTTTAAGGGGGGAAGGATCTGTAACTCCCAAAAATATTAACAAGTATTATTATTCCAAAAATGTGGGCCAACAAAAACTTTTGCTATTTTATGTATGTTGGTTGTGTATTGTTGCTTGTGATAATTATTTCTTGTTGGTTGTGTTGGTTGTTGGCTCTAATTAAAAACTTGAAGAAAAGAAAAGAAATAAAAACAAAAGTTAAAACAATAAAAATCATGTGACAAGTGTCACACAATTTTCTCCAAGTGAGAAATTCATTTTTCTTTGAAACAAAAATTCAGTGGAGTGATAAGTAATCACCCCCATTTTAATTCTACAACTTTCCCTCTCAATTAAATATTTCCAAAAATTCCAAATTTAAATTCAACATCTTTCTTTATCTTATTCAAATCACAAAATGTGCTATGCCACTTGTCAAATAAATAATTGAACATCACCACAAATCTTGATAGACATATGTGAAGCAAATTATGAAAATAAATTTCAGAAATAAGAAATTGAAATTGGTTCAAGCATTTCATCGAGCACATGGTGGCAGTGCATGTACTTCCCAAATCCCTCTCCAATCCGAGATCAATTTGATCGATTTCGATCAAATTGGTGCAAGCCCCTGTCACCAATCGATTTCTCTCCTCTCTCTCACCTCACCGCGCCCGCCGGAGCCGAAGGATTTGGTCGGGGAGACGGAAAGGAGCACCGCCAGGGGACAGGCGCCCACGCCGCACGTCGCCGTGGTCGCCACTGTTGAAGAAGGCGGTGTCGACGCCGTGGAGACCCCGCACCGTGCCCCCCTCTCACCCTCGCTCTTCTGCTCCAGGAGGCACGCCAACATCGGCACCACTGCACCCACACACGCCCCCATCGCACGCGCCCGTGCTCGCCGCTCGCCATGGACGACCCGAGGACACCGCGGTCAACTCGGCGCGCCACTGCACCCCTCGCCGCGTGGCCGCACCCGGACGTTCCCCAGCTCGCCAGCGGCTCCCCAGACAACCGAAGTCGCGCTCTCCCGCTCCCTGGACTGCGCGTGAACCTCAACCACCATGGGCCGAAGCTCCGCGCTTAAATAGAGCACCCGAGCTCTTGTTTCCTCCACACACCACCACTCCCTCTCACTTGCTCCACACTCTCTCTGTGCACCGCTAGGAGAGCGGGCACGCCGTTGCAGCAAAGCTCAGCCGTGGCAGCACGGCCAGGTGCTGCCGGAGCTGAGGTAGGAGATGACCACGGCCGAGCCGTGCTGCCCTCTCTTTCTCTCCTCTCTGGCCCGCACTCTCATCTCCATTAGCACCGCACTCACCCGCCTCTATTTCCCCTTTGATTCGTGCCCAGGAGCGACGCAGGAAACTCGCCGGAGTCCGTGCTGGACCGAGGAAGCCGCGAAGCTCGTCGCCGACGCTAGGAGCCTCCCCAGCAAGCACGAGTCCACCAGAAGCTTCCCGAGCCTCCGCCATCGTTCTGCATCATCTCCACCAACCCCAAGCCACCCTAGGTGAGCCTCCGACCACCGTAGCAGTCGCCAGCACGGCGGCGCCGCCCAAGTGTGGTCGTCGCCGATGCTTTTGAACCTGAGTCGTTAGATCCTGGATCAACGGTAGCATACCCCTTCGTTTAGATAAGACGCTGACAGGTGGGACCCGCTGTCAGTATTTTAAACTTTATCCAGCGCGCGCACTGTTTCAGTTGAGTCACTGACGAGTGGACCCCACCCGTCAGGATCCTCAACATTATCCAGAACAGAAGCTTTTCTAATTTAATTTTTCCTGGAATTTCAGTACTGGCACCAATTTCAAAATGCAATATCTCGAGATTTACAAGTCCAAATAAATCAAATCAAAATGTTATGGAAAGCTTATGAAATGTTTTAACGAACCCAAGTGGATTCATCACATTTGGATTAATAATTAAAAAGTAGTATTAAAAATGCCACATAAGGTTTAAAACATAAACTTGTTTGTTTCTGAAAATCTATTAATCCAAATGATGCCAATCCAATTTTGCTAGCTTAGTATAGTGATCACTTAGCTTCCCTAATTTTTGTAGAATTAATTAATCAATGTTAATTGTTTAGCATTTGGATTAAAATTAGCAAACCTTTCTGAACTAAAACAAATATAAATGTTTAATGGTTAATCCAAATGAACTAGAACCAATTTTGTTAGATCACATTTAGTCATGGTTAGTTAGCCCTAAAAGGATTTAATTTTTGGATCAACATAACTTAAGTTATAGCTAAAATTTGATTAGTAAGTTTCTGGATTAAAACAATTATGTAGGGAGTTTGGTAACTCCAATTAATCCAAATCAAATTGTGTTATCTTCTACACATCAGTAGCTTTCTGTAGAAATTTAGTTTGTATTTTTGTGACCAACAGAACTCAAGTCATGCAATTAAACATGAATACCTAGTTTCTGCATAATTAAGACATAACCAAATAAAGGTTAAATAAATTAAATTGAAACCAAATGGTGTTGCTTTGTGTGTGCAGTAGCTAGTTGTAATGTTTAAGAGTTGTTATGTTGTGATGCTTGATTGAGTAGTATAGTAATTGTTGTGTTACTTGTTTACCGTTTAGACGAGACGTTGCCAGATTTATCGAGGAAGGACAGTTTGTTGAACCCGAAGATCAAGACCAAGGTCAATTTGTCGAGCAAGGCAAGCTATTCCCTGAGCTGGCACTCCACATATATATGCATCTACTTTGATACCATGATTTACTCTTAAGTCAATGATTTTTAAAACCTTTTTACAAAAGTCTATGAAAGATTATTTTGCCACCTATGTAGAAATATAAGATAGTTTATATAAAATTATAGGATGGGAAAATAAATATTGTTTCTTCAAAGCTCCATTGGAAATACTTTTGTGGTTATGGAATGCCGAGATGTCGGTGTTAAGATGAAGAAATGGAGAATGGTGATGTTCTATGAAAAATGCACATTGTGTCCTAGTACTATGACGACCAATCCTACCCTGTGCGACCACACTTACCCACATATGGGCAAGGGCGTAGTCAGATAGTTTGCTCGTATTAGTATGGGATGCCTCAACAACGGGATGACTCCGTTCCATGAGGGGATGGTTTGGTGACCTACCCCTGACCTGGGTCCTCTTAAGAGAAGTCTGCCAACAGAGTTGGTATGAGTGTATTGGAGAAAGAGGATTGAAGACGCCACCTTTGGGTCGCCGGGCAGAACTATGAGTCTCACACTTAGATTCCGACGGACTGGGTTAAGTGTTGATGGAAAGTGTCATAGCGGCAGGGTCCTATACTAGCATGAGCAAAGGACAGGCTACGGTCGGTGACTCAACTTCGCATACACCTTGTATGGCGGGACGTGGCTGACACGATGAGTTACCGGATGGGTGTGGGAAAAGCGTGCTACCTCTGCAGAGTGTAAAAACTATTCGAATAGCCGAGTCCTCGGATATGGACAGTTGGGAGGCTGTCCTAAGACCATGTGCAAGTTTTTGAAAACCTTTGAGTGTGAAAAAGAAAATGAAGTGGTGAATGTTGATACAACCATACCAACGGATCGGTATGAGGTTGTTGGAGGTAAATGGACCATGACGGGCTATGGTCGGAAAAAGGAGGAGTTTTGGAGAAGTAAATAAAATGGTGATTTATGGGAAGAAAGTTATAAATTTCTTCTTACCCTTTTTCAATAAAGATATAGAGATGTTTTCAATAAATAAAAGTTTGAAATTAAAAATATATCTAGTGCATGCTCATGTTGGGGTAGTTTGTGAGTACAATTCCCATTGTACTCATATTGGTTTCGTCCCTGGCTATTGTCTTAGCCAGATTTCGAGGAGCACTACGCTGAAGAGGAATATGGCGACTTCTACGCGAACTAGGGATCTCCATAAGTCAGCTGCCTGTCGGGTCGATGTTAGGACGGGTTTATCCACTACGCCGTAGCTTCCGCTGAATGTTTGGATTTGGCCCTTGAAGGCATCTATGTAAGGACTTGGTCTGTATTGCCATTTATGTAAGACTTAATTCGGTACTGTAATGGATGTAAACTTTGATATTCAGTTCGGATTATGTGCAACGACAGACTGATCACGGGATCGTTGTGTTAAGCATAATCGGGTAATTCGGACAGCTAGTCCGGGGTGCCCACAGCGCCCACGCCTCCCTGCCCCACGTTTGTGGCCCGTCTCCTGAACCCATGCGTCTGCCGCCCGCGCCGCCCACGACACCGCTTCCGATCCCGCGGATTTGAATGTAAAATTTGTTGGATTTGTTCGCACTTGTAGTTTAGGAATCGATTCCACTTCGGCCTGAGTTTAATTCGAGATTTAGTTTATAGATGAGTTTGTTCTCCACTTTCAAACCGTTGGAGCAAAAAAAAATTATGATCCCATAAACGTAAACCGTAAATAGATTCGGATTTACGGTTTACATTTTTTAAGGGTATGGGCGAAAACCTCGACCCGAGTAGGTCCCTTATTTCCGACCGACCCTTCAAAATTTAAAGGTTCCCCTCAAATGGATCCATGTACCTCATATATGAAGGTTTGGGGCTGGTATTTCCGGTTTCCCTCATCTCGCGCGGTTGGCGGGCTAAATATTCAGCTTCCGCGCCCAAATCCCGCGCCGCCGCCGCCTCCCGCCCAGCGATTTCGCTTGCCCCGCCATTTCCTGGCCGCGTAGCCGTCCTCGGCCGTGCGCTGCGCCATTCCCGCCCCTCGTCAAGCTCGCTCGAGGCCGGCCGCTCCCCCACCGCTCCCGGCCGAGCTTCCGCGCCCTGGATCTGTTGAGGGAGAGAGCGAAAACCACGCTGACGTGTTGTAGCCACTCCCGGCGCCCACGCCTCCCTGCCCCACGTTTGTGGCCCGTCTCCTGAACCCATGCGTCTGCCGCCCGCGCCGCCCACGACACCGCCTCCGATCCCGCGGATTTGAAGGTAAATTTTGTTGGATTTGTTCGCACTTGTAGTTTAGGAATCGATTCCACTTCGGCCCGAGTTTAATTCGAGATTTAGTTTATAGATGAGTTCGTTCTCCACTTTCAAACCGTTGCAGCAAAAAAAATTATGATCCCGTAAACGTAAACCGTAAATAGATTCGGATTTACGGTTTACATTTATGGGATCTATTGTCCCGCAGGCCGCAGCCCTCGCGGTACCGCAAAACTCGTTTATGGTTTCCCTTATTCGGGTTTTAAGGGCTGGTTTTTAAGGGATCTGTTAGAGAGCTTGATTGTAACCTTACAACACTAGTAATGTTGCACGTGCAATGCATGTATTGATAAACATACAAATATAGTTAGGCATTAAACTATGATAATTACCTTATCAAAATTCTAACTAAATAATACTCCCTCTGTTTCTTGATGTAAGGTGCCTAAGCTTTTGGAAAATATTCCGAAATATAAAGTGTATTAGTATTATAGCGCGCAAATACATCTTAGTTGAATCGCATGCACTCCCTAGAATTGAGGAAGATGTGATTGTTTAGCCAACCGCTCGTGTAACGGCTGGCTCGCATGCACCTTTCTAGAATTGCATGCACCTACCCTTTAATTAGCATTCGGTTTTTTCCTCTCTCAAGTAGCATAAATAGGAATGCTTTTATGATCTTTTTTTTGAAATTAACTGCGTATATTCATAGAAAGTACCACGTACAAAGTACACCGTACAGAAAGCAAATACAAGCACACATACGCAGAGGATACAGAGCAGAGCAGCCGTCGGCAGCACCTCCGTCGTCGAGGAAGAAGACCGGCGCCCACCTTCTCTCCACAGCCCGAGGGCACCTCAACAGAAGAACGCCGCAGAAGCCGTCCGCCGCGCAGCGACGGAGTCTAGGCCGTTGAACGAGCACGGCGCAGACCCTCCCACTCCAGCAGCACCACCTTCCCGCCACCGGCTTCGACATCGACGCTCAGAACCGCAGCCGACCTCGCTCCGCCCTGAGATCCCACCACTGAGCCCTCCGCCTACACGGACCCGGCGGGATCCAGCAGATCTCGAGCACCCCGCCGGGCCTCGAGCCTCTGCACCGCGAGCGCGACGACGACGAGCCCCGTAGAGCTCCACCGCCGGAGAAGGGTCGCGCCGACACCAAAACGCCCATCCGTAGCACCACCTCCTCCAAGGCGCCGCCGACGAGACCACCACCAGGACCTACCTTATGTACATGCCGGAATCGGGGATCCCCCACCCTCCCGTCGCCGCAGCGGCCGGCAGAGTGGAGGAATCCCACGATTCGGCGGCGCGCACGGTGGAGACGACGGTGAGCTTCCAAAAAACGCCTTTCGCTCCTCCTGCAACAGTAGACGGGGAGGGGAAAGTGAGAGTCTCGCTAAAAGTAGGAATGCTTTTATGATCGGAGGGATTGTTTCCTTTTCTTGGCTGATACGGACTGCTCCATCGGATTTTTTCTATGGGCAGTTCAGTCAAATACGTATGTTATACTTGCGTGTTAATATTCGTGCAAAAAGCTTAGCCACCTTATATTAAGGAACGGAGGGAGTATAATATAGTTAGGCATTAAACTATGATAATTACCTTATCAAAATTCTAACTAAATAATATAATCACAATAATCATGTAGAAGATACAATTTTTTGGCAAAAAAACTACAAAATGCTGCCCATTCCCCTGGCTGTATGTAACAAATTCTCTGCCATTACATGAGAAAAAACATTTTGGTAGGTCTCCATCAGTGCATCGACCAGATTATTCCCAATTCACCTCCACGAAAAACACAATACAAATTAATGGATTCACATAACTTTGAGGTGTTTTTTCTGGATGGAAAATCAAATTAGAAAATGTTTTACAAAATTAAAATAACTGGAAAGAGATGTGAAAAAATTCCTGAAATTTTAGGAACAGTCTGAATAACAACAAAAAAGAGAATTGAAGATTAGAATAACAATAATTGTATTGCTATAATACATAACCATATAATATGTACCTTTTTAATACCGGTATAGACTACATCACAATACTCTCACTTTGATTTTTTTTTTTTGACGAATCGCAGCAAGCGCTGCTTTTCATTCATTAAGAGAACTTCGTACAGATGTACACCATGTGGAAATAAAAGAGACTGAAGGCTAAAGGCTAGAAATAGAGCCAAAAGGTTACAAATCCTGGGCTAGGAGTGCTCAAACTAATCCGAATTTTCTTAGTAGACCTCAAAAGAAAAATGTATAAGAACTATAAAGCGAATGCTTGAGAAACATAGTCTACAGTGTAACACATCTGAGGTGATCCAACAGTTGAGAGCAGGAAGCAAAACCAGACATGGGTGCCTGAACTTTGCTGCTATGATGCAAAATAAAAGTCCATAGTGCCTAGAATGGAAGATACTTATAACCAGTGAACCGAAAGCTCACAATAAACTATAATTGTCCCAACATATGATCAAAACTCCCAAGGAAACATTGTTTTTCAGTTTATCAATTTTCACTCTGCAACAGAATTCCTGGATTTCCTTTCCTATCATGTTCCTGGATTGCCTCCCCTGATGCTCCCTATAACAGAAGTAGAGAACGTCATCTTAAAGAGCTCCATCTAAAAGGAAGAGTGGAAATAGGTTTAAAACAGAAATTCAGCTTGTGTTAAAACAAGTGATGCTTGTAAGGAAAACGCTATTCTCCACCCGGCTGTAGCTACAGCCGGGTTGGCTCGCTCGCGATGCCCCTCGCGGTGGACTGTCCCTCATCGCTCGGATTTGTCCGGCTGGCCGCCAGCTCCCCGCAGACCACCGTCCGCCGCCGCCGCGGCCCGCGGAGACCACCGGCGGCCGCCGCCGCGCAGACCTCCGCCCGCCACCACCGCGGAGTCCATCGGCGGCCGCCGCCGCGCAGACCACCGGTCGGCACCACCGTGGCCCGAGGAGATCACCGGCGGCCGACGCAAGCGTAGACCACCGGCCGGCACGACCGTGGAGTCCGCCGGCGGCCGCCGCCGCGCAAACCACCGGCCGTCGTCGCCCGGAGCCACCGCCCCAGGATTCTCCAGCCACGGACGCCTCCGTCTGCCTCCTTTCGTGCGAGCGCCCTGGTTCGAGATGCACGGAGACCTCCGCTGTGAGCTCGCCATGGACGGAGAGATCCAACACAAGCATGGCAGTGTCTCCATGATATGAAGGTCAGCTTTTGGGGATTTTGCTACATACGAGTATTGTTTTTGTTGGATAAGGACGGACAAAGTGCTACATTGATTTTCTTCAAAAATCACATTTCACAGACATTTTGGTACACCAAATTGGATTTGCTACATAGCTTGTGTTTTTTTGCTACATGGTTGTGTTTAAAATGTTACATTCATTTGTTCTACACACTCCAAATTTTACGGATCAGATATTTTTTCTCTACCCACAGTGCTACATACGAGAGAAAAAATGTTGTGTTTGACTTTGTTTTGCTACATTTATCCAGTGCAGCATTTTCTGAATTTTCTTTGCTACATGCGGTGTTACATATACAGATAAAAAGTGCTACGCCGCGAAACGTTTTTGCTACATAGATCGGACGCAACATTTTCTGAAATATTTTTTTGCTACATGAGATGTTACATGCACCGGAAAAAAATGCTACACACGAAACGTTTTTGCTACATTGATCGGACGCGCGGGATCAATTCATTTAAGTGGATCGGACGGTGTGGAAGGTGGCTGTAGCAATTGATTGCTACACCCGACTGACGCGTAGCACCTGCCTACTTGTAAAGGGTTCACGCAAGACATTATTTCAAAAGATCAACTCAGGTAGAAGGATTTACCTCGGCTAGAATTTGACAGGAATTGCACTTGTCACATACTCACTATGTTATTGCACTTGAGTAAATAAGATGACAGACTTCTAGGGTCCATAGTTAGAGTGCAGAAAACCTTCGAGTACACGTTCAATTCTATATTTAAACATTTTCAACCAGAAGCTCTTTTGCCATACACGAAATTAACAAACCTGTGCAATTCAGGAGCTCCACGCTGGCTGCAACCTGACTGTATGATTCTAAAAATCCTTGATACTGCTGTAGGCCTTGCACTTCACCACCGGCTTGCATCCACTTCCTGTAGGACATGATCGAGTCAAGCGCAGTGCATATATGTAACAAAAGAGCCAACAACAGTTTTTGAATCATTAGGGGTATGATTCAGTCGCTGCTAATCAATCTGACCACAACAGTACGATTTCAGTCAACTACGTACCTGAAGAAATACAGACCAATGCAAACTTTTCCCTCGAGGTCAGGTGGAGCCGGGCGAGGACGGCGGCCTAGAGAGACGCGGCGGAGCATTGCCATGGCGGCGGTGGAGTCGACGACGACGACGGTGATGGCGGCCTGCCCGAGGACCAGATGTTCGAGATGCTCACCCGTGTCTCCCTCGATGACCTCGCCGCGTGCCGGCAGGTGTCCGCGCGCCCAGTGGCGCCGGATCACGTACGAGCAGGCGTTCGAGCCGCTGCACTGCCGCCGCCGTTGTCTCGGGCTACTTCGTCCAGGGCCTAGCCCGCAACCGCTACTCTGCCACATTCGTCTCCATGACGCGCCCCTCCTCTCCGCCCGTCTCGTCATGCCCTGCGTGCACGACCGCGTTGAGGCCGCCTCCGCGCATGGCGGCCTCGCGTGCTGACGCCGACGCTGACGACTCAGCGCCGAAGGGCGGCAAGGCGTACGCGTGCAAGCCCGCCACGAGGCAGTGGCTGGCGCTGCCCGACCCCAGGCTCCGCTTCTTCACGGCGGCCACCGCGATGGTGGCGTGCCCAGCCGGCGGCGCCGCGGACTTCAAGATCCTTCGGCTCCCGGTCCCAACGCTGCGTGACCGCCTGCGTTGTGAGATCTTCGACTCGAGGAGGGGTGCGTGGCGGTGGCCAGATTCACTCGTGGCCGCCGGTTTATTTTCTCTTTTGTTCTTTTTTCTGTATGGAGCGGTTTATTTTACTTTGTGGTGGCAATTGCTGTAATTTTCACGAAAACGAAAAGGTATGTTGAGTTGTGTTGAGTTGTTAAACATTGGAGCGATCCAGATCATTGATCAGATATTGAACGGCATAAATTTAATGTATCCCGAACATGTTTACTCTTTTAATAATACTAGTAATTCGTGCACGTGCACGTGCAGATAAATATATAAAATTATATTTTCCATTTCATAAGAAACGTTTCTTACTGAACTTTCAAGCTTATTAATGTGTACAACTGAATTTAGTACAATTCACGCATTTTCCATTGTCATGTAAGCATTGCCAATAAGCTAATTAATGGAAAACCACACCCAGTTGGATTTCCCGGACTTATCTGGAACGTTGTTCATGCTTTAAGAATTAAGATTCATGCAGATTTTTTTTTGTTTACTATGCATTAATACGTTTACAAGACATTTTCGGATCATGCATTAACACATTTATTGGATTTTTTGTAGTATTAATAGGTACTCAGACTAGTCACAATGGGTAGTAATATAGGAGTAACATCAATGCCACGTAGGCAAAAAATCTGATGTGGCGGGTAATTAATGAGGAGAGAGATGGTTGTGGTAACATACTATGTTACCGTAACATCACACATTTCAAGACAAGATGTGTGTACAACCTAATAAATAAACTTATGCATGACACTAAACACATGTTACTCCCCATTATGGAGGTGGTAACTTAGAGTAGTAACATATGCATGTTCTAGTCTTAGTTACTCCCCATTGTGAGTAGTCTCATGAATTCATGGATTTTAAAGTCCACGCATTAACGAAATATCCAGATCATGCATTAACAAATAGTCCAGATCCATGAATTAACATTTACATATCACGGGTCCCTCATTTTTACTTGTTATTGCGTACAGTTTTTAGGTTTAACTGTGAGAACCAACAGCTAAAAAAACTGAAAGAGGCCAAGCCCAGCAGCCGGCGACGAGGGCGTGAGGAAGCTGAAGAGGAAGCGGAGCATTTGGCGCGTTGAGGAAAGGCGTGTGGCTGGTTGTCGTTGATGCTGAGCCTGACTGCTGCATGTCTCTGATGGTGAACAACGGCATGCCGACGGCGTCGACGCACGCATCGATCACCGTTGGCTGCCTCCTAGCTCACGCGCACGCCGCGGTCTCACTCAGCTCAAGATGCAAGTGGGCACGTCCACGGACTTGCCAGCTTTGCCCGTATCAGCCGCAAATGCAAATTGCGGGTTTCGCATATGCCTGTATCCACCGGTGTGATTGCCTGCAGAGCTCAGCAGGTTTTGCAAGACTGGCAGGTAACTCCATGCATGCGTCGGCGTTCTCTCTCGCCTGGTAAAGCTCCATGCTCACGGTGGCGATAGGTAGCCAGCGGTGGCGAACGATCGTACCCTACGTTTTGGTGCTGCCATTTGTCCCGTTTGCAGGCTATGCGGACGTAGAAGGATACACAACACAGATCAGATGGTCCGGCTTTCTCGCAAAGTACCCAGACACCAGAAGGGGCAGGAGCAGCTCGGGTCCGCCGGCAACCATGGCCGCTGGTGAAGGCGAGGAGTAAGGCCGAAGAGGAGCTGGTCGGGGCTGGGGTTTGGGGAAACTTCCGTTCCGTTCCGCCAGCCGGATGAGGGAGACGGCACCGCTCACCGGAGATCAACGGGTGGAGGAAGATGCTCTGTTTTTTTGTTCAATCGGTAGAAAAAGAAGCGAATCGGTATACGAGAGGATCTAGAAACCGACGTGTTTGGTGCTCGACATTGGAGCAGTCTGGATCGCTAATCTAAAATTGGACGTTTCAGATTTAATGTATCCCAACATGTTTGCTCTTTTAATAGTATAGTCAGTGGACACGTGCAACGCACGTCTATCAATTGGTTCAAAACAGTCGATGGCGATTCTTATAAAATCAATAATTAGTGGGCATGTGCAATGCATGATCTTAATCATGACAATATTTTTTCTCAGTTAATTATGCTCTCATTTCACACAAACAAAATTCCTATAATCATGATAATGAACGTCGCGATTATATTTGCCAACGCAACAATAAAAATATAATATTTTTTGAGATATGTTGCTAATTTTCAAGACCGATGAGAAACATGACTACCGACATGTTGATCGGTTGGTATTTAGCACACATATTTTCACAACTTCTTTCAAGTAAAAAATGTTCAACCAACATTTTACATGAATATCAAATATAGCATATGTTCCCCATATGCAAAAAAGTTTGGCCCGGGATGGCTGGACTCGACGTCCGGTAGCGATCTAAGGCGGCATTCGAGGAGGAGGTCATAAGTGATGTAGGTAAGGGCGTAAGGCATGACGGAGCGACCAAGCAAGAAAAGAGAAAAATGAACGACTTGGATTTAATAAGCAGAGACGGTTCGAAGCAAAAGACTTAAATCGGACACAAACCAAATCAATAGAAACCTTGAGATTTCAGCTCTTTCTAATGTGGAGCTTGATTCTTTCCTCACTTTCGGTCTTTTTCTTCAAGCCTTTGTACAAAAAAGCAGTATAATAATAAAATAAAATAAAATAAAATAAAATAAAATAAAAAGTATAGATTGATAATCGGAGAGAGTAGTAAACATGAATCCATTCATCCATCAGAGTACAATCCCGTCCTCCAAAGCTGGAATTGGATCATTGTCCAAATCCAAACGAAGGTGTCCAACAGATGTCCACTACAACATGCTCTCGTCCATGTCCAGTCCACGTTTTCGTTACCGGTGTCCAAATCCAGTCCAGTCCAAACCAGTTATACTATTGGATATCCAAGGTCCAATGAATTGGATCCTTGAACATACGCTGCTCTATGTACGTACGCACGTACGCGGAGCAGGATCGTCATCGTCTTTGTCGCCGTAAAACGTATGTGCTCTACGCGTGGACGCGCTCTGTGAGCGGCTCTGGCTCGGCGTTGCGGGCGAGGCTTACGCCGGTGCGGCGACATGGCGTTTTCGACAACGCGCTCGTCGACTGGTGGCTGCTGCTGCGGCGGGAAGAAGCGTCGCTGGGGCTGGTGGCGTGAAGTCCTCCCATGGTGGTGGTCCGTGCCTCCGTGCAAACGTCTGCTGGAGGCGGCGGGAAGACTCCTGTAATGGCTTGCAGGGCGCCGGCGCCAGGCAGGCTGGCGTGTGGCGGGCGGCAGTTGCGCCACGCGGCGACGGCCGACGGGCGGGGGCTTCACGTGCAGGGCGCCGACGGCGGGCGGGGATTCGCGTCCGGCAGCGGGCCGACAGGCTCCCTGTGCGGCGTGCAGGGCGCCGGTGGCTTGCAGCCTCGCGTGCGGCGGCGGGCGAGCCATGTGGTGTAGCGCCACGGGTTTGGAGCGACAGTGGCGTCGCCGGCGCTAGCGAAAGGGAAGGAACCCGTTTCTTTGTTAGCGGTGGCAGTGCGTGTAATTAACAGAAATTGAAAAGGTGTGTTGAGTTGTCAAATATTGGAGCAATCTAGATCGTTGGTCAATTATTGAGTGACTCAGATTTAATGTATCAACACAAGTTTGCTCTTTTAATAGTAGTATAGACTAGTTAATTTGCACGTGCAATGCACGTATCCACCATATAAATTTGATAACACATTGAAAGAACAAAATTTTAAATTGTTTCATCTTGGAAAACAACATATCTCTTTGTTCATTTTACACAACTTTTTTAATATACCTTACACAAATTAATTGCTTGGTCCATATCACTTAGTGTTGCAACAAATGAAAAACAAATGTGTATTAATCAAAGGGAGCTCTAAGCACATCGAATGCATGCATTACGCAAACACTCAGCTCAGATTATAGTCAAACATGCGAAAAAAATGAAATGTGCACTGGTTGTAGTTCATTATTGTGACTTCACGAAACTTGGACGATCTTTGTACCACACGATCAGTGAGCAAAGCCAGTCAAAAAGTTAAAACATAATTTGTTTATTGACACAGATTAAACAAAATTTTAAATTGTTTCATCTTGGAAAACAACATATCTCTTTGTTCATATACCACAACTTTTTTAATATACCTTACACAAATTAATTGCTTGGTCCATATCACTTAGTGTTGCAACAAATGAAAAACAAATGTGTATTAATCAAAGGGAGCTCTAAGCACATCGAATGCATGCATTACGCAAACACTCAGTTCAGATTATAGTCAAACATGCGAAAAAAATGAAATGTGCACTGGTTGTAGTTCATTATTGTGACTTCACGAAACTTGGACGATCTTTGTACCACACGATCAGTGAGCAAAGCCAGTCAAAAAGTTAAAACATAATTTGTTTATTGACACAGATTAAACGGAATCTTACCAGGTGCCTAAGTGGCTAAGTCTTTTATTACCAGGTGACCAATAAAAATATAGGACAAATAGTATCAAATGACAAACTACCTGCACCTTCAAAGAGTATGATTTTGAGTGTCCGGCCACAGGTGTTGGCAGTCCTCATACGCCCATCAAATTCATCATTAATCGTGGAACAAAAGTGGGTGTAAATCCAACCATATGTGTTAGTAGACCCTCTCCTTTTAATGGCCATAGCTCGATGAATTTCTATTAGATTTGACTTTGCTAACTTAATCATCCTTGCAACCCCCTGAATATTGCCGAGTAACTAATAAACTCAAACAACCTGAATTGTTTTCCACGCGGTACATTGTACAGAAGATAGTCCAGTTTCTGCGTTGGGCACATGCTGTTGCATCAAGTGAGCAAAACAAAACAAAGTTGAACACACTCCAAGTCTAGATTACAGGTTTCCATAGCGAGAATTAGAACTGAAAGCTGATTGAAAAAGGGGGGAAATGAACAGACGCACTCAAAGACAGATTATACCAGCAAAGACTGGAGCGATGCATAAACTAAACAAATTTGTACTTTGAACAGTGGGAGTTCAGGAGTGACTTCAAATACAATCGGCGCTAACTCTCCTTCCTATCTACAAATCCGTGATCGCTTTATGTGCTAGCTCGTTGATTGATCAGATCGACTGCTATCCTGGAGCTCGCGCAGGTGCCTTCATGCGGCGCCGTACCAAGGCGAGGTCGAGCTGGCTGCTGGATCGCGTCGTCGGGTCAAGCGTCGGGCCGGTAAAGGAGGGGAAAAGGATCGGCCGGACGGGGAGTTGATTCCCGGCCAGCGCGCTGCCGGAGGCGCCGGCGAGGCCGCCGGAATAGGCCGGCGATGGGAGGTGGATGCGCTTCAGGTCGGCCCTGCCCTGCTGCAGCCGCTGCAGCCTCTGCTGCTGCTGCTGCTCCTTGTCGTGTTGATGAGCGCCGGCGTCGAGCAGGACGGCGGAGGAGGCAGCTGCAGCAGAACGGCGGCGACGCCATGCTTGTTGTGGTGGGCGTGGCCGCCGAGGCATCCGGTGGCACCGTGCTTGTGGATGCGGTGCTCCATGGCCTCCTCGCGGTGCAGGGCCTTGTCCTAGTGGAGCTCCATCTTGGCGGCGGCGACCTTGGCCTTTGCCGCGCTCGTGGGCCAGCTCTCGCTCCGAGTGCGACGTTCTGCTGCTGCGCTCCGTCTCCACGGCCCAGATCTTCTCGATGCTTCTCGGCTGATCGTGGGCAAAGTTTATTCGGTTGCGGGGCGGGACTCGCGCAAAAAGAACAGAAATAACGTTTCGCAGGATGTGTTGAGTTGCTCAACACCGACCAAACAATCTGATCCGTTGGTAGGAAATTTAACGCGTAAGATTTAATGTATCCGATCAAGTTTGTTCTTTTAATAGTAGTATAGACTAGTTGCTTTGCACGTGCAACGCACGTCTCCAAAATATAACACAATATGCGTCAAATATTCAAAGATTATAATTACATATATGTACTTCTAATTTTAGATGTGGAATGATTTGCATACATTCCATAAACTCTAGTGGGTTCCAATCTTTACGGGAAACTTCACAAAATTTTCCGCAACATATCAATTAAATCCATTGCAGGATACTGCATGGAAGCAAAACAATGGTGCTAATATAATTCCCTTAGCTGAATTTTCGAACAACGGGGGATCGCTGCTTTCAGTTCCATTGCTTACTTCCAGTTCACCATCTGAACAATAGTGATGGCATAAGCCTGAATGTATGTGAAAGCACCTAAGGAAAGGCCAAATGCACTCCCGTGCTTCAAGCATGATCTGATCAAAAAGGAAAGTTAGCCACGGATACATATGTGTCAAATAAATTATTTAGGAGAAACTACTCGGCATCATTTAAGAATCTTTGACAAAATAGATACATCACAAATCACCTCTGCAAATTGTACCGTCACCTCCTTGCTCGGCCCACCCACAATTCATGATTAAATCAAAGCCACTCAACAACCACAGTCATGTGCCACACACCGCTATAAGGTGTTTTTTATTCAGGGATATTGGACAATATTTGACAACTACAGATATAAATTCACTTGTAATGAGGCTTTTGCTCACCAATGACAGCACAAGTGGAAGAGAGACCATCGATGCAGCTTATGAGATTGTTATTCCAGTAGCACACAACTCTGGATATATAGTTCAGATACAGTTTCGAAATTGTGTATATAGTTGTACCATAATTTCAAGAGTATCAGACAAGAAAAATTACAACTGAATAAACTACACAAATTAGTCAGTTTAGCTTCAGGGAGTGGGTAGCTTAAACCAAGAATTAAAAAATCTGAGTGGCCAAATTCTAAAATTGGAGCAGATCATCATAAGGTATGAACCAATTTGGCAATTTGCATGAGCTATGACAAAAAATATCAATTAAAATAAATGCATCTGAATTATGGACAGATTTAGGGCTGTGCTCTTTCTTTTCCAATGAGAGATACAAGAAGTTATGTTTTTATGTTTTTGGTTTCCACAATGCCACTACTGCCTGGTAATTCCAGTCCAGGAATTAAACGACAGGGAATGCTTTGAAAAATATGTATAAGTTCGCATAGGCTAAATGTCGGCAAAGGTATAACTACTATGAGTCTAGGCAACATACCTCTGTTTCATATTGAAGGCTGGGCATGAAGACAGAGATTAAGCATGTATTATTGGGAAGAAATAACACACAAACATCCAAATATTGTCAATATCGAACGTTAAGTATATCCATTGGCTAACAATATAATTAGTATGCCAGGTAAGATATATGTAAAGCCTCAAGTGAACATCGCACTGGCATCAAAGAGAACCGGAGCACAGCCGGACAGCCCTACTACAAAGATTTTGTGGTGCTGCTGGACACCACGCAGACCAAATCATATTATGTGCCTTCAGCTCATAGTGCTGCTGGACACCATGTAGACCAAATCGTATTCTGTACCTTCAGCTCATAATTTGTCCAAAAGTATTTGATGATAAACCTTCACACTGAAATCGTTTTTCTTCATCAGAAATAGAGATCAAGCCTATTGGTGGGGCTTTGATGATAAACCTTCACACTGAAATCGTTTTTCTTCATCAGAAATAGAGATCAAGCCTATTGGTGGGGCTTCCTTGATTAATTTTGCGATCTGGAAAATTGAGCATGGAATTAACGTAATGATTGCTTGTGCGCGGAGTGGGGAGACATGAAGTGTATCTGCGGCCCACGCGATCCATGGCTGGCTGAGATGAGGAATCGAGAGGAGAAGAGATAGGGAGGGACGGCGAAATGCGTACCCGGTCGGTGGCATCCTGGATGGACGGCGGCGGGTCAAGGCTCTTCTTGGCGCCGAAGATCTTCTTCATCGCCTCCTCCTCCGGGGGATCGAACTCCTGCTCCTGCTCGGATGGAATCCACTGCCACGCCGGGTGCTAGGACAGAGGCCCCCGTCTCGGGCGGGTGGTCAGGGTGCACGCCGACCCCGCTCGATGCGGAGGCGGCTGGCGATGGGGTCACATGCGTGGAAGGGTGCACCCGGAGCTGGGGTGCCACATCAGAGGATTAGGACTGGATCGGCGCATCGAGCGAGGGGAGCAGGCAATGCAGCGACGGCGACGTGTGTTTGGGGATCCGGTCCTCTGGTGGCGCTCGGGGAAGGCCGCGTGCCGCGAGCTTTTCGGCGTGGGTCGAGTAGGAGCTCGGGTAGAGGAGGATGCGCGGTAGGGCGAGGTGGCAGATCTGAGCGCGCCGGCCGGCGTGCTGTGGACGGATGCGGCACAAAACTACGGTGAGGGAGGATGGCGTGAGGCTCGCCGGCAGGGATATGGCGACGTGACGGCGTGATGCACGCTAGAACAGCCAGATGATATGGCGGCGACCTCACTTTGGCGGCGGGCGGCGACGCATACGTTCGAGCGTTGTCCCGTGCGAATCTGCTGCGCCAAAGATAGAGATAGGGAAAAGAAGAAACAGATTCGTACCGGTTCGCTAGATTGGATGTGTTGAGGTGCTCAACATTGTTGGAACGATGTGATCCGTTGATCAAACAATGAACGACTATAATTTAATGTATCCGTAACATGTTTACTCTTTTAATAGTACTAGTAGAAGTGCACGTGCAATGCACGTCATGACTGAACTACTGCAAACACAAAATATGGTGAAACCTTCTTTGCAAATTTCAGTCACAAAGAATACGTCTAGATTTTTTACAAGTAGAAAGTGAATTCAACATGTTTAACTCATTATAGCCATGTATATAGTAGTCGCCGTTAGCACATTAACATCATCCAACTTTTGAATCTCACCACCTGCCAATTTATGGATAGCTTCTTCCCTGCAATAAGTGTAGCTACTTCAGACAAATAGTAGAATACAATAGTAAGCTGAAACTCAAAATTAACATGAATCTAACTGCACCTGCAATGAAGTCTTAAAAAGGTAAAAGGGTGATGACCACCGACAGAAAACCTACTCACAACAAGTATACACAATAGATCCTTTTCTTAAAGGAAAGAATAAGAGATAACATAGAAATCATTCAAATCAACATCAACAGTCCTAAAACACTATAACTAATACTGAACCAATCGCAGAAGGATTTCCAAGTTAGCCCCAACCCCGCACCTTCATCCTACATTCATCACTTCGTTGGCGGCGCCGCTCCACCCTCCCCGCCAATGCCCGTGCGCTGTTACAGGTCAAAATAGAAATAAAAATAGTCTCACAAACCTGAAAAACAGTTTAGTGTATTTTACTCCACTCAAACATCATAGTTTATATCATTATTTTGTTGTATACCGTACAAGTAGTTTGCCACCTAAAGTTACTCTCACGATAATCCCCTTCGATACTTACTGAATCTGTACTAAGCTAATCAAAACAAGGAATAGGATATGAATGATAAATTTGAGTTCACAAAGCCTCTAGGACACACCACTGCGAACATTCCGATTAGCTCTGGAAGCTGAATCTTGAGCAGCCTGTGAGGAAGTAACCCTGGAGCGCTTGACAGTAGGGTTGGTTGCAGGAGTGCTTGCCCGTTTCAGCTCTTCACTCGGAACACCAGGCTGAGTAAGATTTTCTTTTGCTATCGACTCTTTCCTTCACATCAGGTTGACAGAGTAATACGGCTCAGAGTGCCCAGCGTTGTTGGTTGCTGGAATGTTAAACCAAAGAAAATTCTTGACGGGGACGCATCATCCATCTTCTACAAATTTTGCATGACTATCAACATCCATACACTGGTCTCTGCCTTTGTATGGAATGCATCGTATATCATATCTGACAAATACAAGGAATGAACATGATGCTCATGCAACCAACTACTCAGCATCTTTCTGCTAGCTTTCTTGGAGGCAATAACACAAACATGTACGGGGCACAAACACCACTCTATTTCAATCAATCGGGCATGGAAGCTAGAGAGAGATACGAACTGGATTGTGCACAGTCCATGGCGTTGGCCACAGTGGCACGCCGCATGGCGCCAGATTCAGCGCGGTTCGTCAGGCCGTCGGGCAGGCAGCAGGTCGGCGTCGAGGTCGCTGCAGATGAGGCTAGCAGGCGGCAGGGAGGCGGCGGGGGTCGGGGCAGTGACAGGGAACGCGACGGGAGGGCCGTCGGCGGCAGTTCTCTGCGCCAGAGGATCGGGTGGAGGGCATCTGGAAGATTCGATGGCCGTCCCCCGTCGGGGTGGAGCGGCAGACCCAATCCCACCGGCGTGGGCGCGACGGTGGTACTCGGATGATGAAGGCGGGGGCGCCGCCGGCGTGGGGGAGGGCAGCGAGAGGCGCAAAGGCGGCTGGGTCTAGGGCCTCTCTCTCCCCGGCGCGGGGCGCGCATCTGTTTGGAAGAGGCGAATTGGGGAGGAACGTCACCCCTCTGCCTCCTCTCCCCGGCGGCGGCTGATGCATCAGGAGGACAGCAAACGGTGGATCCCCTCTCTTCTCGTTGTCGATGACGCCACGCACGCATCGGAGGTCCATGGAGACGCCGCCACGGATGACCCTGCCGGGAAGAGTCCAACGGGGCCCGTCCTCCCACACTTCGCGCCGCCGGGAACGGCCTCCCTATGAGCGTCGTCGCGAGCGACCTCCTCGTCCGGCCGCGAGACGGCGGGGAGCAGTCCTAACCTCCCTCTATCCATCTCTGCACGTCGCCGCCAGGAGGCTTCTGTTCCCTCTTGGTCGGACAGAAGAATAAAAGAAACGAAACGGTACAGTGGTATTTTGCTCGTAATATGTGATTTGGTGGGAGGGTAAAACGGTAAAAAGTGGACGTGGACCGTTGATCAAATATTGAACGCATCAGATTTAATATCAGATTTAATGTATCAACACAGCAGTATAGATGAGGACTGCCGGGGGGAGTTTAAACTGGAAAAATAATGGGACTACCGATAAAGAAGTACATCTAAACTCATTCCGTCAAGCAAATGGCCGGCATCACCGCCGCTTGGCGAGCTGGAACGTGCGCTTCAAAAACTGGTTGGCAACCTCGTCGTCGCGGTGGCACAGCACTCGGAGGATGGTGTCCGGGTCGGCGCGGTCCCACTGCCTCGATGTCGGCGGCACCGGTGTTGCGCCGCCGCCGTCGTCGTACTCACGCGCACCCGCGATGGACTCAGACGTGGCGGCACCGAACGCGCCGATGAGGTGCTCCGTCGACCGTGCCATAAGCTCGACGACGCCCTCCGCGGTCTCGGCTTCCCGCGCCACAACCTCTTCGGGTACCAGGCCCTCTCCGCACGTACAGAATGCGCGCTTCAGGCTCCGGAAGTCCTCGTCCAGCATGCCGTGGTCCGCCCTCGTGAAGCTCCGGTCGTTGCCGCCGGCGAGGAGAACCATCAGGAACGCCTGGAACGAGGCCTTCATCACCTCCCGCACCGCCACCGGCTGCGCACGGTCGGCCAGCACCGACACCAGGAACGATAGGTTCTGCTTCAGCGCCCGCAGCGCCGGCCGGATGCGCGTGTCGGCGACGTTGCGGACATAGAGACCGTGGTAGAAGGTGTGGCGCGAGTCGAGGAAGATGAGACGGTACGCGGCCACCTCGGCGACATGGGTCACCGCCGACTGCGCCACGGCGCGAGTGCGGTCGAAGTGGACGGACGCCGCGACGCGGTTGCCGCCAGAGGCAGCTGCCGGCGAGGCGCCCCCGCCGCCGCCGCGCACGCAGGACACGGAGGAGAGCGACTTGTCGATGGTCTGGACGTGGGTGAGGAGGTAGTGGAGCGTGTTGAGGCGGACGTAAAGGCGCTGGGTGCCGCGGCTGATGGATGGCCGTGGGGTGTGGTGCGAGGCGCCGGCACGCGGGCTGCCCTCCGGCGCCTGGCACGACGGCAGCACCGCCTTCTTCCACAGCCTGAAGAAACCCGAGTCTTGGTTGCACCTCGTCAGCGCCGGGAGGGGAGGGATGTAGCTCTGCTTCGACCCTGCATTCGGATTGTTGAAACAATAATCAGTATACCATGGCGCACTAAGTTATACCCTGAGAATTACGCATCTGCTTACCGCATGATGCGACGAAGGAGATGTAGTCTTGAAAGATTGACTCGAGGCCATCGACGAGCTGCTGAAGTACGTCGTCTTTCGCGGTTGCCGGGATATCCGAGAATTCGTCGATGGTGGCACTGGCAAGCTTCATCAGCTCTATAGCCGACCCGGGGAAGGGCTCCTCCTTCGACTTGGGTATCCAGCTCTGCAAACCATGCAACATAATCCGTGGCACGCGGACATGAGTGGCAAGTTTGATTGGTACATTTTGTGCTTGACATCATCGCATCGAGCTAAAAAAACAAGTACCTCGGTTTCTTTGGCTCGGAGGAGGCAGTCCCTGCCGATCCTAAGCCTGTCGTCCATCCAAGCCTTGAGCAAGCCCATGACGACTGACTCCACCTCGTAGGGCTCCATGTCGCCGACGATTGCCTTGGCCCGGTCGTCGTGGCAGTCCGCCGCGTCCTCGGCGGTCATCTGCGCCAGGATCTTCTCCAGCCGGCTCGCCGAGTGAAGCACGCGCACGAGCTCCTCCGTGAGGATGGTGACCTTGCCCAGGTACCGTCTCAGCACCACGCCGAAGCAACCGTGCAGGGTGACCGCCGCGACTGCTACCGGGGCTGGGTGCAACCGCCTCAGCAGCGGGCTGAAGTTCCTGCGCTCCACCATGGCCAGCTGCTCCGTGTCCCTGGCCAGCCGCGTCAGGACCACACCGGGGTCGTTGTCACGATCGGCTATCAAACTGTCGGACACGTCCATGCCGTTCTCGAGTATCTGGAACCAGATCATATACAGCATCTCTTATCAAATTCTGACGGAAAATACTCCTAAATGGAGTAATGTTGAAGCATGAGCTCACTTTGGTGAAGGCGTTCTTCATCGAACACCTAATGTAGTAATCCACGCGGTCGGCGGGGAAGTTCCCGGTGCCGGTGTATTCGCGGTCGGCGACGATCTTGCCGGCGCCAAGCGCCATGGACAGCAAGATCTCCATGTCTTCTGTGCCGCAGCCGCTGCCGATTCCTTTCTCGTACCTGTCGTGGTAGTCAAGCAGCCGCTTCTCTGACCACTCCTGCATCTTTCCCAGCGCGCTGATGAGCACCTTGGCGTACACTGGATCACGGGACTGGGACTCACGGCTCCCCTGCTTCGCGTCGGCCGCCACATCGGCGAGCAAGGTGAGAGCCGCGGCCACGAGGTCCGGCTCGACCTGCCCGGTGACCACGTACTGCTGGAAGAACACCCAGGCGAAGCACACGTTGTGCACCGCCCTGCCGACGCCAAGGATCGGCCACGTCTTCTTGATGAGCTCCAGCAGCTCGTCGACCTCGTCCAGCACCACGGTTGGCTCCCTGAGGTCGAAGACGGTCTGGAGGAGGGAGACGTAGAGGAGGACGTTGATCGGGTAGCCGTCGGCCCAGTGGCACGCGTCGCTGCCGCTGCCGGGGCGCCAGGCGAGGGCGTGCACGGCGTTGGTGAGGGCGCGCATCGCCTCGGAGCCCTTGCCCGTGTCAATGGCGCGGATCTCGGTGGCACGCATGACCTCGCGGAACCGGAGCACGGCGGCGTGCAGGCGGTCGAGGGGGAGGGAGGGGTGCAGGATGAGGCCGGCCTCCAGGAGCTTGATCTGCCGAAACTGCCACTGGTGGTACTCCTCCGCGTCGGCGAACTCGGACGGCTTGAGCTGCCGGAGGAGCTCCAGTGGGAGGACGATGGAATCGGGCCTCCTTCCAACCTGTGGAAATCAATCAACCGGTGAATGCGACCACGGCCCGTGCATGAGTGTCACTGAAAAATCAAAATCGTGCATGTGTACACGGATGCATGCCGACCTGCCCGACGACGGCGCGCATGAGCGTCCTGCGTAGCCGCGCGTCGCTCTGCTCCGTGACCCGCATCTGCTGTCGCATAATCTCCGCCGACGTCATCGGCCGCCGCGCCCGTCCAGGCGAGGCCGGGCCTGACGTCTGGCTCAGAGTGCGCATCATCGTCGGCGCAGACCGCCTCGGCTTGAGCCCCAGAGCCTTCTTGACCCTGCTGCTCATGACGCCACTCCCGCCCCTCGCCCCGGCCACGGGCGAAGACACCTCCACCTCGGACGAGCCACCGCCGCGCGCTCCTGGGCTCGATGATGCGGCACCGCCGGATGAGCGGCAGGACATGAAGAAGACCTCGTAGGCCGTCTCGCGAAGCTCTACAGGGCCGAGCGCGTCGATGCCGCCGAAAGGGCAGTCCAGGTCCGCTGCAGCAAAGTCCAGCTCGGTGGTGTCCGACGACCGCGTCGCTGAGGAGCAGGCAGAGCGCGACCGCTGGTGACGCCCCATGATCACGCCTCCGCTGCGTTCCGGTCAGCCGAGCCAAGCTAGCTCAAAGCGCCGGCTGGCTGCTGCCGACGTCGCCCTCCCGGCCGCACGATGGAGAGGACTAGGCAGGAATGGGATGACCGAGGAAACTAGCGCATGTTCGCCCAAACGGAGGTGAACTATTTTTGTGCCGCGATTCAAGGGGAACCGGAGGAGCAGGAGCTTGCTTTGCACGTGATTTTGTAGCAAAAATTGTAACTTTGGTGTCCATGTCTCAACCATGTAGCATGCTCTATTCCAGCACTGGTTCAACCCCTTACAGTTTTGCAAGTTGAGTCTTGACGCTGATTGATAAATTTCAAAAATTCAAACTGCCATTTACATTGCAAATGAATCACTCCAAGATTAGACTTTATTTTAGAGATGTTCGACATCAAAGCTTCGACACATCGCAGATCTACTGCAAGCATAATAAAATCATTAACATATGCGCCTTCCTTCCTTCCTTGAAGGGAGAAAACAGATTTCACAGGCTTGGACAGCCTGGTTGTTTGTTGAGGCCTTCCTTCCTTCCTTCCTTGACACGAGAACACAGATTTCAGTGTCGTGGAAAGCCTAGTTCCACCAAGCCGCTTAACATATCTTGGATTGCTACACCTGTTACCTGTCCCAGCAATCATATGTCAGACAGTATTCCACTCAAGTCAACCTCGAACACTAACTGATCCTGCAATGCACATCAACCTCTGTGGGATTCTCAATAATTAGATATGCAAAATGAAAATTCCAAAGATGAGAAATCAATTTAGTCACACTACTTAGCATGCCAAAAGCAGGAATGGTATCGGGACTTTACAAAGAAAAAAGTGATCAAAGATGTTTTGACTATGCTTATTTTCCAGTAGAATGAGTGGCCGAACTGTTGTTATAAAACCAGTATCTGCTATATACTTGGATAAGCACTGTCTTCTGTAAAGTTTCAGTTTGTGCATGTGACTAAGGATGTATTGTGTACCTTTTCTACCAGCATGTGACTAAGGAGTAACAGTTAATGATGGATGCAAAATTACGAGGAAAAAACCATGAGAGAAGCCAAAAGGTGGCATCTTCAATTTTCCAGAGTTAGGAGCTTCAATGCCTGGTTTTGAAGCAGATATGAAATTACATCATCAATTATTCAGTAATCAGTATTTTCAGATTTGAATTAAGTAACCACACTTGCACAAGATACACTTATATGCATGTTTTTTTTTTACAAATACATAGCTAAGACAAATCGTTATGCTTGTGGCACCTCGGCCCAATTTTGAAGGAGATACAAGGAGAGAGACATGGTGACATATTATCACTCGTGATGAACTACAAATAACGCCCCACCCCGCCAAAATAACTGACAGCTTACGATACAATTTGAAGGAAAAAAATCAATAACAATACCCGCCCTCTATTCCTCCTCGGAATGAATCTATCATTTATTTCTCTCCAGGGCCTACTCGTTGAAATCCATTAGCAGGTTCCTTGGCCACAACAGGTTGGTAATTTAACTTGTAGGTGACTAAACCAGGTATATATTTAGTGCTAAAGTCTCTCGAGCCAAGCCTAGCCTTAAACAGTGTGCAAGGTCTCTGATGCTAGTTATACTTGTTACTAAGTTCATGCTAAAATGTGTGCAAGGTCTCTGATGCTAGTTATAATAGTTACTAAGTTCATGCTAAAAACTGTGATTCATCATGGTTTTGAGAAGGCGGTGATTTACTCCATTAAAAAAGTAATGAAGCTACTATAACGTGCACAATTGAACAGGATATACATGGAACTAATAAAGCAACGAAGCCTTGCTAGCAATGCATATGGTTACATGCCTAAAGTTTGTATAATATGCCTTAGCGCACGTCACAGATGATGTATGCATCGTGTCGACGAAGGGGGGCCTCCAGACAGTAAAACATTAACCTATGCATGCAATGATGCACTCAATAGGAGTCTCGTATGGAGCATGCTTGAGTGTATTTTCATAAATACATGCACTATAATATGTTAATGTACAAAAATGTGAACTACAGATTGACCCGTAGCTAGGCTACAATATCAATACAAGTGTATATTCATAAACATATTTTCTACTCCCTTCGTTCAGAATTATAAGATGTTTTGCATATTTCAATGTGGACTCTGACTGAAACGAGTGAATAGACACACTGAAACACGTCTAGATACATGTGATTCAAAAAAAGCTAGAACATCTTATAATTTGGAACAGAGGAAGTACTTTCTATTTATATTCCACTATATCAAAAATCAGAAGCTGAGTAACGAATAGTCAAGCAGTAAATCGCCACTGGTTTTTATTTCAGTATATAGGCAATTGGAATGTTATTCCGGGCAGGGAATCTATTGGACACAAACAGACGACATGATTAGCGTGCAGGTAGAGCTTAAATCCTAACAATATATGAGGGGCTTTCACAAAAAAGAAATAACAAATAGATAAAAAAAAATTGTATGGATAATGTTAAACCTTTTGTGTACCGGCGTATGGCTGATCTCGTGGATCTTGTGCCCAGAACTCAATATTACAGTACATTCAGTAATAAAACGGCAGGAGCGATTGTCAAAACCATTGCTAGCACTGGCCACGGAATGGTGTTTTTTTGCTGCTTTTTTGTGGCGCAACTTTTGCTACTAGATTTTCAAATATGTTATATATCTATGAGAAGGTAAATAAATACATGGTGTAAGACAAGAATTATCACTATTTAAAATCTACATGTTTGTTAGGTCAAGGTAGACCTTTAGGACGATATTGGTGGCCAAAGTACACCAGGCTGGATTTGATTGTTTCACACGGTGAATTAGTGAGCATTTTTTCGGGACCAGAGTATATCAAAGTGCTCCCACTAGGAAAGAACAACGTTGAAAAGGATTTTCCGAACAAAACTGAAAGAAAATGAATTTTTGTGTCCACGTACCATCTTGTAGCACAGCACAAGATCCTCAAGAAAATGAAGCACATAAAAAGCTAGTAGCTTGCAATCTGTGTTTGTGCCAATGCTTCAAAATTGCAACTTCTCATCAGCTCATCAAGCAAAATCAGCGGGTTTCTGATGCCACTTTCACTCTCACTTGGACGTGATTTTAAAAGGAATAGCATCCCATGCGACCTGTACAGAAAGGAAACGAAGGAGGAAGGACAATTATTTTACTTTCCAAATGCCTCGCTACTTTACTCTAGGGTTTCTACCTGTACATCATTCATCAAGTATCATCATAGATTTCTCTGCATCTAAACTACCTTAGAAATTGATGCTACCATCTTGATGCTAATAATCTCTTTATTGCTGCTCACGCAATATCAAAATTTTAGGCCAAAAGGCTGGAAGGGCTACAGTTCCCCTACTATACCTGTATCCATCTACATAGCAAATATTAAAGCAGACTCATTGCTTCATCATACAAAGGGTGTAACATTCCGGTTACATAAACAAGCATACTACACGTCAACATCTGTCGGAACCAGCTATAGTATCAAACCTCTATCAGTGCATACTTTCAGGTTTCGCATCTTTGCAAATCATCAATATTAAAGAGATCAAAGGCATAAGACCTTAACTCCAAGGTGAGCTAGAGTAGAGGAGGAAGCACAGCACCACATATCAACACAATCACCAAATATAGCATTTCAGATTTAGAGAGAGAGAGTACCCAGCATAAATACTACAGTCAAACACAAATATATGATTCTGTCGAATAGAGATACAACTAGATAATTTGGTCCATAAGCAGTGAAGCTACTCTAGCTTTAAACTAGAGATGAAGCAACCTGAAACTCCACTCATGACAAAGCACACCGAATGATAAGCTAAACTTAAATAAAGCATTATGAAGATACAGCTACTCGACATAATAGCTACTTATTGACTATAGAAGTTCTAGTAGTAAGCCACGAAAGGATCAAGCATTCCAACCAGGAGAAATACTGATGTAACCAGCCAAATGGACGATCTTCAGGAGGACGAGAGCAAAGCCGGAGTGCCACAATAATACATAAGCTGCCCAATTACGCTGGTTTACTTCATGGCATCTCTCTTACTGAGCAACCCTAGGTTGCATACCACCATAGCCGCTGCCGTAATTTGATTGGCCTTCAGAAGCTCCATTGACTGAACCACCAAATCCTCCGCCTTGTGAAGGATCATTCCACGCATTTGGATATCCAGAGTTGCCATTCGCACTTCCATATCCAGCACCATACCCAGCCGCTGCTGCAGCAGCAGGATTCCCAGCACCATCTCCCCGTCCCCCATAAGCACCATATCCTCCAGGATTACCATATGATGCATCCCCTCCGTATCCACCATAACCATAGCCCTGGTTTCCATAACCTGCAGCTGCACCAGGTGCCTGACTAGTGGGTGCATTTCCACCAGCAGAAGAGCTATTCCATGCACCATAGCCTGCATTGCCAGCATAGCCCCCAGTGCCATAACCAGATGGAGCCTGGCTGCCCCAGGGTCCTCTATTGGAGCCTGGAGGCCCTCCCTGGTAACCAGAAGCAGCAGAAGTTGGATTGCCATAAGCCCCAGCAGCATACGCAGAAGGAACTCCTCCATACCCTGCAGACCCATAGTTTCCATATGTTGTTCCAGGATTAGCATGTCCATATCCATATCCAGTTGGAGCAGCACCATAACCTCCAGCACCATAGCCCGGATAGCCACCACTGCCCTGCTGCGCCTGAGCATATCTGCTAGCATCACCTCTGCCATCATAGCTGCTAGTGTTGGAGTTAGGACCATTGTTACTATGAAAACCCCCACCTCCCATGGAACGCCCACCCCCGCCGCCAGAGCCAGGGTTTGCCTCTCGTGGCAGTGCGCGCTTCACCTCTACCATCTTTCCACTAAGTTCATGGAAGGTCTTGTGCAGCACACGGTCAACCGCATCCTCCGAGTCAAAGGTGATGAAGCCAAACCCCCGGGGACGCTGCGTGGTCTGGTCATACATCACCACGACATCAGTGACGGACCCAAAGGTCTGGAAGTACTGCCGGAACTCCTCGTCTGCCAGGCTGGAGGGCAGCCCACCCACGAAGATCTTCTTTGTGCGAGCACCACTGGCGTCGCCGCCGCCACCTCCTCCGCCTCCAGCGTTCCTTCCCGCGCTAGGGTTCACCGCCTTGGAAGCCTGCTGCTCCTCCCGCGAGAGCGCACGCTTCACATCGACCTGATGAGACAACAAAAGCACAACGCACGATTGAGCACTTGAGAGATAATCCTTGGGTCTGACACGCGCACGCCCCAAGGCCGCAGCAAGCTGAGTAGATCAGAAAGGCGAATATCCGGCTAGGGTTTGGGGGAAAATCAGAGGGAGGGAGAGTAGGTACCGTGCGGCCGTCGAGGGTGTGCGGCTCTAGGAGAGCGGCGTCGACGGAGGCGGGGTCGGTGTAAACCACGAAGCCGAATCCCCGGGGGCGGCCGGTGAGCTTGTCGCGCATGACGGCGGCCTGGGAGACCTCGCCGAAGGTGGAGAAGTGCTCCTGCAGCTTCTCCTCCGTGGTCTCCCACGAGATGCCGCCGATGAAGAGCTTGCCCTGGTCCGACTCCATCTCCGACTCCTCGCGCCGCTCCTCGGATTCGCTCGCGCTAGGGTGCGGGAGGCGGGCGATGGAGGAGAGAGAGGGGAATTGGGGATTTCGGCTTCGGGGGCAGATTTGGGAGGGGCAGAGGGGGGTTTGGCGATATTTTAGGGCGCTCGTGGGGTGGCCGGGTGGGGACCTGGACGAATCGGTCGGCGTAGCCGCGTAGGGTTTCTACCTTCTTCTCTCCGTGGGGCTTTGGGAGTTCTTTTTTTTTTTAACAAGGGGAAGGACCTCGAAGGGTCCAGACTTCGGGGTCCAGACTGCATTAAATGGTGGGGTTACAAATTACAACAAGGACCACGAAATTCAAAGAAATTACAACCAAGTCCTTGGATTTTACAAAAAAGACCTCATCTAAAGATTTAGGAACGCAATCAGGTCCCTCCCCACCGAAGAAGAAGATCACCTCGACGCTACGGCCGTCAGCGCCATCGCCGGGGACGGCACCACTTGGAGACGGTGCGACGTTGGGCGCCGCAGCGGAGATGATGAAAGGCCTCCTTGATGGCTCGCCGGCCTGGAGGTTGAAAGAGCTATGGCTCATAGAGCAACACAGCACGGAGTGGCCACGCCGGCCAAAAATAACAACGGCGCAAATTCGTCGCCATTGATGAACTCCGGTCGATGCAGCCTGAAGATCTCCCTCGGCGGTGTAGAAGAGCAAGAGCGCCAGATCCGGGAACTCCACCACGATACACGAACCCAGTAGATTTATTGAAACGGCCACGGCCGTCTCCAGCCTCACAGGGAATCCTCCATGGACTCGAACTGAAGGATGGGAGGGGCCAAGCTCCGGTGCCGCTGGAAATCGCTGGAAACCAGCCGCAGAGGAAGGCAAGTGGACGGGCATCCACCACGAAACTTTCACAACCGGCAACCAAACTAGGAAAATCTACACCTAAAACTAAAACTAGTATGTACAGATGAAGCCTACCACCTAATCCATCCTCTCGCCGGCCAGCATCGCCGCCGGAGAGAAAGAAGGATAGGGGCGTCAGCAGTTCTGGGCGGTCGACTCTCAAGAGCAGAAGGATAGAAGGGAAGGGATAGGTGATCTGGTGTGTATGGGCCGAATTGTGAAGTGAACATGCCTTTCTAGCTTTCATATAAAAAAACTAAAAGAACTGTATTTAAAACAATTTCATGCAATTTGAAGCTTCACTTCATGTAGTATAAATTATGAAGTGAAGCTCACTAAGTTTTTTCTATAATCACTCATGTCTCACAAGAAAAATAAAAAATGCACATAGATATTCACGTATAGAAAAAGGACAACCACATAGTATTAAAAATATTCAAATATATTTTAAGCCATTACTTTTCCAAAAGCACTGGTATTGGAGATATGTAATGACATCAAGGAAGCTGCTCCAATTGTCAGGATTTTTTTTTAGCTAATTGTGGGGATCTTTATGTTGTTCTCTGTCGTGGCTCTCCTTGAAAAAGACACAAATCTTTTTCGCTTCATTGAATTCTTTGTCCGGTCCTTCTATTTGCCCTTTATTCTGAGGATATTTATGTTGTTCTTTGTCATCGCCCGGGACAAAGCGACGTAGAGCCGACCATGATAAGATACCAGTTCCGGTTGGTACACGCCAATAATCGGGATGGTCTACCCTTGTTCTTTGTTGATTGTCATGACAATGTTGGGGTTGGTTGGGGGAACTACTTCCCCTTGAACTTTAAATGAGAACATGTCATCGCCGAGGAGCGTAGAGAACTAGAGGTATCTGAGAATGAAACACCATATTTTTTGAAGCGCGACTATAGGGCAACAACCCCACAACATTTTCCATTTTCTGCATTTTCCATTTTCTATTAACCAAGTCTCAAAAGTCTAGAAAGGAAGAAAGAGGGTAAAAATTTACAAACAGCAAGCACCAACGAACTTACCTACTATATACAACAAACTAAGGAAGAGCTAAAACCCAGGTCATAAGACTGTCACGATATTTTAGCTTAATCCTATACTGAAGTAAAGTAATATCATGAACAAAACCCCCCATCCACTTAGCAAAAGTGGGTATCTGATGCTCAAAGATAGCACCATTCCTTTGAAGCCAGATATGTCGCGCAGCTACAATTAAAACTTCCATGAAGAAGGGTTTGGAAAAACTCCTGCGCACACGATTCAGAATGACTTGAATATCATCATCAGCAATCCATTCAACTTGAAGGTAATTCCACACTCGCTGGCTAAAGTTACATGTGAAGAACAAATGCTTTCGATCTTCATAGTCTCTTTGAGGGCATGTTGTCCTCGAGAATGAAACAGCATATTCCTAGCATGTTGTCCTACCACGATCTCCACGTCGATGGCGTTCCTCTAGAACCCACGAGCCACAAGCCTCATATTGGTACACAACCCGTTAGCTGAGTTAATGTTCATCAACAATATAATAGGGTCATCTATTTTTAGTTTAAGCATGTGCTGGGGCACCCCCGTCAAAAGTAAACGAGTTAAGAAATTTGGGGGGGGGGGGGGGGGGTAGGCATGTGGATCATCCTCCACACTACACAGGCTATGGTAGATCATCTCCTCGCCTCTAAACGCTCAGTCGTGCGCATGTTTATCCATCAACATTTTATGTTCTTTTGTGGAGAGGATGCTTGAAAAGTCATGCAATATGGATTGTCCATGGTGTGTTTTAGGGGAGGAAACATGGTCCATCAGCTTCTCTATGTCAACCACGTCTCCCGTGGACTTCATGGAGATATCTTCAGAAAGCCAAATGTTGCCTTCCTCGTCAGCTTTTTTTTTAACGTTTATGACAGTAGGGTAGTCCCCTACTGTCTCTATATTAATAATAAGGGACAATATTTACATATTACATCTGAAGGGAATCGTAGGCAGAAAACAAAAATTTCCTAACAACGATAACCTTAAACTAGCCAGAATCTATTACTATGCAGATATACTATGATGGAGGAGATCGATGTACATACCCCTGTGGACCGAAAGCGGGGATTACGCTCCCGCACAAGCGTTGTTGATGAAGCCGACGACGCCGACCTCAAGGTCGTGTAGAGGAAGAAGACGTACTTCCAGTGCCACACGTGTAGCACCTCGTAGCTCTACACACGTACGGAGTAGACAACGACCTCCGGGCTCCAGATCCAGCGAAGCAGCGAAAGCGAAGACTTGGACCCAGCAGCACGACGGTGTGCGTATGGTGGAGAAACTTCTCTCCTCGTACGCAGCTCCAGAAATGGAACCACGCTCAAGTTAGGAGAGAAGAAGAAGGAGGGATGAATTTCTAGGCAAGGGTGCACCCCTATTTAAAGGAGAGGGAGGGCTGCCCACCCCGTTGGCTAAGCCATGTGGGACTAACCCACATACTGCGCAGGCCATGGGGAGTGCGCCGGCCCTGGTTGGGCCCCATTCGGCCTAGCCAGGCCGGCCGACCCTCCCCCTTTTTTTTCCTTTTGGGGGTTTTCCCTTAATGGGCCTCTAAGGCCCATCTAGGTGGAAATGCCTTTAAAATTCGAAATAAAATAAAAATATATTTAATTATTAATTACACTAATTAATATTAAATACATATTATTTAATTTGTTCGAGCTTCAAAACTTATTCCGTTGCCCTCGATCATCATCGGATATGTCCCGGAACACTTCCGGTGTTCTCCTGAAGTTTCTCCTAATATCCAATCTTTATAAAATTGTCGCCTACCCTTAAGTGTGCCACCCTACGGTTCGGGACACTCCAGACATGATCGAGACACGTTCTCCGATCAATGACTATCAACGGTGGCTGGACTACCGTGATAGCCCATGTGCGTCCACGAATGTCTTTTTATCGTTTGAACCTTAGACGTCCAGTTTCAACCTTTTGCCTAGCGATACTTAGATTGTCCGAGACTCATTCTCCGGTATCACGATTACCGAGATTGATCTCGTCACTTGACAATTCTATCTTTACTCGTCTGTGATATTACATCCTCGTGACCTAGTCACATGCTTGCAAGCTTATTGATGTAATCTCACCGAGTGGGCCCAGAGTATCTATCCTGCTATGTGGATTGGCAAATCCCGCTCTTGATCACTCGCCTCTGCCACTTCCTTCGATACCCGAAAGGGACACCTTTATTGTCACGCTAAATAAGTCATGACGTTTGATGCAATCAAAGCACCTTCCAGAAGCAGCGATTAAATATGATCTCACGGTCAAAGGTATGAAACTACGTTTCTATATCTCTTGGGTGTGTGTCCATCACATCATTCACCTAATGACATGACTCCATTGTCAATTGACATAAATGTCCATGATCAGGAAACCTTGATCATCGGTTGCCCAATGGACTAGTTAAGAGGCTACTAGGGACCTGGTTGTTTACATACCACACGTGCATTAATGTTTCCGCTTAATACAGTTATAGCATGGTACAAAACTTATTATGAACAATTGAGATATGACAAATAAAATATCTTTATTAATTGCCTTAGGCATATCTCCAACAGTCTCCCACTTGCACTAGAGTACAATTTAATCTAGTTTACAACTTGGTAAAAGCCTAACACCTATAGCATCTTGGTGTTTATCATGCTTGTCTCGTGGAAGAGGTTTCGTCAGCGGATCTGCAACATTCAGATCCGTATGTATTTTGCAAATCTTTACATCGCCTTCCTTGACATACTGTCTTATCACATGGAAGCGTCGGAGAATGTGTTTGGCAGTTGAGTGAGACCTCGGTTCCTTCACGTTGGCAATGACACCTGTGTTGTCGCAGTAGAGGTTCACAGGGTCTTGCGCGCTTGGGAACACTCCTAGCTCGATGACGAACTTCCTCAGCCAAACAGCTTCATTGCAGCATCAGCAGCAGCAATATACTCCGATTCCATTGTAGATTGGGCTACTATGGGTTGCTTCCCACTTCTCCAGCTCACAGCGCCTCCGTTCACCTTAAACACATATCCTGTCTAGATTTCGAGTCATCTGGATCTGTGCTAAAACTTGCATCAACGTAACCTGTTACGCCAAGTTCCTCTTCACAGCCTCCATAAACCAGAAACATTTCCTTGGTTCCTTAAGATATTTCAGAATGTTCTTAACAGCTATCCAATGATCCTTGCCAGGATTACTTTGGAATCGGCTCGTCAAACTAAGAGCCAATGCTACATCGGGTCGAGTACTTAACATGGCATACATGATCGATCCTATGGCTGAAGCATAGCGAGTGCCATCCACGGCAGCCTTATCATGAGCCGTCACTGGACACTGAGCCAGGCTCAATGTTTTACCCTTGATAACCGGCAGAAAACCTTTCTTTGCCTTATCCATATCGAACTTCTTCAATATCTTATCAAGGTAAGTACTTTGACTTAACGCTAATAGGCGTCTTGATCTATCACGATAGATTTTAATGCCTAATACGTATGCAGCTTCTCCTAAGTCCTTCATCGAAAATTTACTGTTTAAATATTCCTTCACGCTTTTTAAAAGATCCACATTATCCCCAATTAGTAATATATCATCCACATATAGAACTAGGAATGCAACTGAGCTCCCACTCATTTTCTTATAAATGCAGGTCTCTTCTGCATTTTGGACAAATCCAAAACCTTTGATCACCTCATCAAAGCGAAGATTCCAGCTCCGAGATGCTTGCTTCAGTCCATAAATGGAACGTGAAGCTTGCATACCTTGCCAGCATTCTCTGGATCGACAAAACCTTCCGGTTGTACCATATACAACTCTTCTCAATGTTTCCATTTAGGAACGCTGTTTTGACATCCATCTGCATATCTCATAATCATGATATGCAGCTACTGCTAGCAAAACCCGAATAGACTTCAGCATCGCTACCGGTGAAAACGTTTCATCGTAGTCAATTCCATGAATTTGTCGGAAACCTTTTGCGACAAGTCGAGCTTTATAGACGGTCACGTTACCGTCAGCATCAGTCTTTTTCTTAAAGATCCATTTATTCTCGACGGCCTTGCGCCCTTCGGGAATCTCCATCAAAGTCCATACTTTGTTGTCATACATGGATCCTATTTCGGATTTCATGGCCTTAAGCCATTTCTCGGACTCGGGTCCTTCCATCGCCTCTTTGTAACTCGTAGGTTCGTCTTGTTCAATTAACATGACGGTGCAAACAAGATTACCGTACCACTCAGGAGGGGCACGGGTTCTTCCAGACCTACGAGGTATAATAGCTTCCTCGACATTTTCTCCCACTCCATCTGTTATGGAGGACGGTTCAGGAACAGTTTCCGTTGCGCCACTCGAATTTCGAGTTCAGGATCAACTATCTCATCGAGGTCTATTTTCCTCCCACTTACTCCTTTAGCGAGAAACTCCTTCTCGAGAAAGGTGCCGTTCTTCGCGACAAACGTTTTGCCCTCGGCTTGGTTGTAGAAGGTGTATCCTATGGTTTCCCGCGATATCCTACAAAGATGACCTTCTCCGATTTCGGTTCGAGTTTGTCGGGTGTAGTTTCTTAACGTACGCCTCACAACCCCAAACCTTCAGGAACGACAACTTAGGTTTCTTGCCATGCCATATCTCATACGGTGTCGTTGCTACGGATTTGGATGGAGCCCTATTTAAAATGAATGCGTTGTTTCTAACGCATATCCCCAAAATGATACGGGCAAGTCGGTAAGAGACATCATAGACCGCACGCTATCTAATAGGGTACGATTACGTCGTTCGGACACACCGTTGCGTTGCGTGTTCCAGCAGGCGTAAGCTGTGGTACGATGCCACAAGCCTTCAGATGTGTGCCAAACTCAAAACTCAAATATTCACCACCACGATCGGATCGAAGGTGCTTGATTTTCTTGTTGAGTTGATTTTCAACCTCACTCTGAAATTCTTGAACTTTTCAAATGTTTCAGACTTGTGTTTCATTAAGTAGATATACCCGTATCTACTCAAATCATCAGTGAAGGTTACAAAATAACGATAACCATTGCGTGTCGACACGCTCATTGGACCGCACACATCTGTATGTATAACTCCCAATAAGTCCGACGCCCGTTCCATAAAACCGTTGAACGGCTTGGTCATTTTGCCCATAAGGCATGGTTCGCAAGTGTCAAGAGATCCAAAATCTAGTGACTCCAAAAGTCCATCAGAATGGAGTTTCTTCATGCGCTTTATACCAATATGACCGAGACGGCAATGCCACATATACATGGCGGTATCATTACTAAGTCTAATCCTCTTGGCATCTACGTTATGGATGTGAGTACTACTATCGAGATTCAACAAGAATAAACCATTACTCTCAGGAGCATTAACATAAAAGATATCATTCATTAAATAGTACAACCATTTGATACTGAATTGAACGAATATCCATCTTGCAACAAGCAAGATCCACTGATAATGTTTACACTCAAAGCTGGTACAAAATAACATTTATTCAAAACCAAAACTAATCCCGATGGTAGATGTAGAGGAAGTGTGCCGACGGCCACCACGTCAACTTTTGATCCATTGCCGACGCACATCGTCACCTCGTCCTTCGCCAGGCGCCGTTTATTCCGCAACTCCACCTGATAGTTACAAATATGAGCAACAGAACCGGTATCAAATACCCATGCATTACTCCGAGCTAGTAAGGTAAACATCTATAACATGTATATCAAATATACCTTTCTCTTTGATGGCAATCTTGCCTTTCTTTGCTAGGTACTTGGGCAGTTGTTTTTCCAGTGATCGCTCTCTCCGCAGAAGAAGCAGTTGCTTGCTTTTGGTTTGACGGTCAACACCATCTTTTCCATCTTGATTTCCAATTCGGCACTTCGAGCATCAACAGCACTTCAGATAAGGATTTTGACGTCCCTAGCTTGAAGTAGTTCATGATAGCGTCCTTATAGCTAGGGGCAGCGACAACAACACCCTATCTATAACCAGCTCGTCTGGAATCCCAGATCACTCAGGAGCTGGACGCAGCCAGACATTTTGGCCAAGTGCTCGCTTATGTTGCCGTACTCTTCCATCTGGGCCGAGAAGAACAGCTTGGTAGCTTCATACCTCTCAGCCTTGACTTGTGGTGCAAAAACAATCATGAGTTCAGTGATTATCTCATAAGCACTCTTTTCTCAAAATGCTTCTGCAGGTCAGCCTCCATGGCAAAGAGCATGCCACTCTGGACAAAATAAGAAATCTCCACCTTCGACTGATAGACATTCTTCTCGTCTTGGAGGCGGTGTTTGCGGGCTGATCACCTATGGCGGCCACAAGAACGTAGGCCACCTTGTGGGAATTGAGGAGGATCCTCAGGTTGCGGAACCAGGACATGAAGTTTGACCCATTGGTGTTAAGCTTTTCTTTCTCAAGGAACAGGCCTAGGTTAAAGGTGGGGCGAGACATCTACAATGGAATTTGCAAAAAAGACTTTGTTCATAATAAAAAAATATGGGTTCAAGTTTTAGTAAAATAAAACTACCAGAACTCCCACTCAAAATGAACATCCCCGCATCGTTTTAGTGATTACACGATCCTAATCATTATACTACCCCGATCGTCACGGCCGATAGCATAACTTCAAAAGTGGACATCGCTATGTCGATCACAATAACTATGTGACTCGTGCTTAACCTTTCGGTCACTGTGTTCCGAGGCCATGTCTGTACATGCTAGGCTCGCCAAAATAACCTATAGCGTATTGCTTGTGCAACGTGGCTTACACCCACGTTATGCGAACTCCCGATCGTCACGGCCTGCCTCGTATCGGAGAACTTTCGGTGGTGCACGCTAAAGGGAGAACACTATATGGTATTTTAGAGGGATCAACTTATATTACTACCGCCGTGTAACTAATATATAAACATATATATACACAATATAAGATGCACACAATAACATAACATCAAAAATGAAATGTAATACGACATGATATGGTCTTGCGCCGATGGTCTCCTTCGCGCCCACAGTTTATAAACAATTTACTAAACTTACCTCGACCATATCATATTGCGCCTGCAAAATAAAGTTAGACGCTTTCTACTTTATCTTTTGCATATTTTACGTGGCTTCTAGGGGCTTTCGTAAATAGAACCGCTTCATACCTACGAACCTACAACCACAACAACGATCCAACAGTTGTATGTTTTTAATCCCTTTCGGGCCCTCCATTGAGAATGCAAATGCCATCTATTGAGAGAGAGAGAGAGAGAGACAGACACCCGCCAGCCATAAATACGGTACAAGCCGTATGTCAGGTGTGGAACCAGTCTCGCGTAAGCGTACGCGTAAAGTCGGTCCGGGCCGCTTCATCAACTCAATGCCGACAGCAAAAGCAAGTGCACGCGAGAGGGCAACAACTATTAGAACGATGCCCTCATAAATATGAGTTCTAAAAAACCGCACAGCTATATCTATGCATAGATCGGCTCTGATACCACTGCAGGGAATCATAGGCAGAAAACAAAAAATTCCTAACAACGATAACCTTAAACTAGCAGAATCTTTACTATGCAGATGAACTATGACGGAGGAGATCGATGTACATACCCTTCTAGACCGAAAGCGGGGATTACGCTCCCGCACAAGTGTTGTTGATGAATCCGACGACGCCGACCTCAAGGTCGTGTAGAGGAAGAAGACATACTTCCAGTGCCACACGTGTAGCACCTCGTAGCTCTACACACGTACGGAGTAGACGACGACCTCCGGGCTGTAGATCCAATGAAGCAGCGAAAGCGAAGACTTGGACCCAGCAGCACGGCGATGTGCGTATGGTGGAGAAAGTTCTCTCCTCGTACGCAGATCCAGAAACGGAACCACGCTCAAGGTAGGAGAAAAGAAGAAGGAGGGTTGAATTTCCAGGCAAGGGTGCACCCCTATTTAAATGAGAGGGAGGGCTGCCCACCCCGCTGGCTAAGCCATGTGGGACTATCCCACATGGTGCGCCGGCCATGGGGGGTGCGCCGGCCCTGGTTGGGCCCCATTCGGCCCAGCCAGGCCGGCCGGCCCTCCCCCTTTTTTCTTTTTTCTTTTGATGGTTTTCCCTTAATGGGCCTCTAAGGCCCATCTAGATGAAAATGACTTTAAAATTCGAAATAAAATAAAATAAAAATATATTTAATTATTAATTACACTAATTAATATTAAATACATATTATTTAATTTATTCGAGCTTCGAAACTTATTCCGTTGCCCTCCGATCATCATCGGACATGTCCCGAAACACTTCCGGTGTTCTCCTGAAGTTTCTCCTAATATCCAATCTTTATAAAATTGTCGCCTACCCTTAAGTGTGCCACCCTACGGTTCGGGATCACTCCAGACATGATCGAGACACGTTCTTCGATCAATGACTATCAGTGGTGGCTGGACTCCCGTGATAGCCCCTGTGCGTCCACGAATGTCTTTTTATCGTTTGAACCTTAAACGTCCAGTTTCAACCTTTTGCCTAGCGATACTTAGATTGTCCGAGACTCGTTCTCCGGTATCACGATTACCGAGCTTGATCTCGCCACTTGACAATTCTATCTTTACTCGTCTGTGATATTACATCCCCATGACCTAGTCACATGCTTGCATGCTTATTGATGTAATCTCTCCGAGTGGGCCCAGAGTATCTTTCCTGCTATGTGGATTGGAAAATCCCACTCTTGATCACTTGCCTCTGCCACTTCCTTCAGATACCCGAAAGGGACACCTTTATTGTCACGCTAAATAAGTCATGACGTTTGATGCAATCAAAGCACATTCCAGAAGCAGCGATTAAATATGATCTCACGGTCAAAGGTTTGAACACTATGTTTCTATATCTCTTGGGTGTGTGTCCATCACATCAATCACCTAATGACATGATTCCATTGTCAATTGACATAAATGTCCATGATTAGGAAACCTTGATCATCGGTTGCCCAATGGACTAGTTAAGAGGCTACTAGGGACCTGGTTGTTTACATACCACACGTGCATTAATGTTTCCGCTTAATACAGTTATAGCATGGTACAAAACTTATTATGAACAATTGAGATATGACCAATAAAATATCTTTATTAATTGCCTCTAGGGCATATCTCCAACAACATCACGCCCCATGGGCCAAGGGAATCAAAGATTTGCTATAAAGTTTTGTATAAAAGGGTGGAGCTCAATCTTAGTCCTATGAACTAGAAGGCTAAAGTCTTCAATGAATCTTGCTTTCCAAGCAGAGATGGTTGGATTTATCTATTAAACAACAAGTTATTTCTTTCTTTCCATATGCTCCATGCTGCCACCACAAAAACTTCAGTAACCATTGGCTGCGTCCATGATTGTTTGGCCAGAGTGACAAGTTCTAGCCTGTCACCAACTGTCTGCCAAGTGATTCCTAGATTATTCCAACACTATGTGCTGAACTGGCAGTGGAAGAACAAGTGCTCAAGAATTTCTTCCCACAACATTATTACAGAGGATGCAATTGTAGCCAGAATTCAGAATATATTTCCTTCTTCGCAACATATTTCTTGTATTCAGTCTGTCTGAAAAGAGTAACCAACAAAAGAACTTATGCTTAGCTGTGCATTTTGATTTCCATATCCATTTGAACGCCTTATGGGAGATAATGTTTCTAAAGCAGTAGGAGTAGTATCTTTTTTATTTGAAATAATTATCCCCCCATACATATTGCCAGGTATCTGAATTTGTGGCAGATATTTGAATGAAGGCTGCTTCGGACTGAAGATCTCTAACCTCTTGCATAGCTTCTGGGGACAATGGCAGGTTGAAGTTGGCAGCAAGTGAGTTAGCTGGTAAGAAGTTCATGGCAGAGGAGTCCTCGTCTAGAGCAAAAGAAAAGGCTCGTGGGAACTTGATGTCAGCAGTTTCATCCATCCAGAGGTCCTTCCATAACAAAATTGATGACCCATTGACAATTGTACAAGTGGTTATACCTCTGAAGCTAGGGCTAAGTTTGAAGACCTGTTTCCACCAAAATGAGCCACATGGTTCCAAAGCATGAGACACCTTTTCTTCGTAATAAGCTCTCCATAAAAGAGTAACCCACAGAGTATCCTCTTTATTGTAAAATCTGTGGAGAAACTTCGGTAGCAAGGCTTCATGTTGGATTTTTAAATTGAGAACTCCTAGACCTCCCTTATCTTTAGGAGTACACACTCTCTCCCAAGCAATGAGTGCATTACATTTCTCACCTTCCTCAGTCTTTTGTTCCATAAACAGTGTCGTCTGATTTTCTCAATATGTTCCAATATCTTGGGTGGTATCTATGTAGCACATATGAAACATAGCCACTGAAGTCAATAATGAATTAATCACTGTTGTTTGTTCACTGTAGGTCATCATCATAAAATTTGCAGTGAACTTTCTCTCAATTCTATTCACCAAGGGCATCAACTCCAAAACTGTAATTCTATTCGCCAGCTTTCATCGGTGCTATTACTTACCCTCAAAAGGTAATCTATGAACCACTGGTCATTCTGCGCCCTCATGTTGGTGAGAAGCTTAGTTGGTTCATGCATTCTAATTGCGTAGGGTCGTCGATTATCTAACCCCGTGACCCTCTCTTCTCTATCGGAAGCACCTTCTTGAAGTCCCCACGGAACACGACAATCTTGCTACTCAGAGGTTGGTCCCGGAAACCCATGATGTCGCTCATGCTTTTGTCGAGCGCTTCAATCGTGTGTCGCTTCGTCATGGTGGCTTCAACAGTAGTATGAACGAAGCCATCCTCACGAGCTTGTTTTCTCACTTTGCATAGTGAAACTGCACAATACCTCTTCTTCAATGTTTAGTGGGATCTTGAACCTCGAGTGGGTTGTCCTACCTCCAGGCATGATGGATGGGGTGACACCTGACATTGTTGTAGCCACCGCGATCTTTCCCTCGCGCCAAACTCTATCGAACAATGCTCTGTAAAGGTAGGCCTTCGGTCTTCCTAAAGGCTCACACGCTACTGACAAAAAATATGCCACCATCAACTGCCGCTAGTATCTCGTCGTAGGCAAGCCTCGCCGCCGAATTTGTCTATGTATACACTGACACATCGAGACTTGTCGTCCCAGATCGAACAAGAGGCCTTCGAGTTGTCTTCCAAAGTATCCGCTCCCAATATATCTGACCCAATAACGTCCCACGCAGAAGTAAACACACATCGGACGTCCAGAAAGGCCTGGATGAACGATCCGTTGGTCAAAATCGTTTATGGGCCGAGATATTTCCTAGAGAGCTCAGTTATACTCAGCTACCACTCGTCAACTTGGTTATGTCTAGCTTCCTCAATCAGACAATCACCACAATGATTCGCTTACGGACACTAATACATAGAGCATAACACACCCTCCAGAGATCTAGTAATACGCATTAGAGATCACAAGATACCAAATGACGCAGGAGATGTGTTTGTAATCCAGGAAGTGAAGGGGCAGATGGGGAGGATGAGGAATTAAGGATACATACCTCCTGGATATAGCCACGGTGGCTCTCATTGAATTCTTCATGCAGACAATGTGTGCCATGGCTACCGAGAAGCGGGTATTCGAGAAAGTGATGTGCCATGAGCTCGACGGAGGCGTTCCCTACCCGTACGTATTGAGTAGGGCGTAGTGCCCCCGCGGCATCCAGCGATCGTATGTGGATACCCCATGAAGATGACACGCTTGGTCGCCGAGGACGCGATAGCATGCAGTGTGGAAGGCCTCAGTGTCGACTTGGGCGAGATGGAAGAGGAGGCAGGAATGGCCTACGTAGATCCGCGGGGTGTCATGTCAGTATTTGCTAGCCGTCTCCGTGGGCACGAATGGGGGTCCAAATGTCCAATAGAGCGGAGGATGACATGCTAGCGATTGAGTACCTAGGTTTCTTAGACCGATATATGGATGGATGTTTGCAAGGAGTGTGGGGTGCGGGAGGTGGGCGTCGCGTCGAGTCACCCTTGGATCTCTCGATGCATACATGGCAACATCGAAGCCGTTCGTCCCCGATCAAATGAGAGGCCTTTGATTTGTCCTCCAAGAGTAGCTGCTCCCAAGACATCCGGCCCAATAGCACGCGGGAGTAAACACAAATCGGACGACCAGAAATGGCATGTATCGGTGATCCAAGATCATCGGTCAAAATCAGTAATAATGAGCTAGTTCTGTCTTGGTAGTGTTGTGTTTGTGTCAAATATTGTGTACGTGTTGGGTTACGTTTGGATTTGGAGTTGTATTAGCTGTGGATAGGATACGTGTAGTGTTCGAGTCGGACACTACTAGGCTGGGCCTCCCATATAACGACTTGATAGCAACAGGCACGCAGGGGGAGCCGGCGGCTTATGATGGCGCCTAGGGCAGCCAGGGTTGCAGTATCAATGGAGAGGTGCGCCCATAGTGATGCCCTGCAGATGTAGGCGAGTTCGCCGAACTGCGTTAACAAATCTCGGTGTCGTCATCATGTTGCGATTGCATTGTTCCTCGGTAGATTAATTATGCGCCTACGACGGTAACAATTGGTATCAGAGTAAGGTTGAAGGTCGCGGTTGTTGATCTAGAGGATGATGGAGTTTGGGCGTCATGATCGAGGTCGTATGCACGGAAGTCGTCGAAGGCAACGGATGCAAATCGGAAGCTGATCGGAATACGCAGGAAGTTGAAGAAGCAATCGGTTCACACGAAGCAAGATCGGATCAGGTCGGCGGATACAGCCGAAGGCGTCGTGGTAGCAGGCGCTCGCATGCAAAGGCAGAATCGTCGAGATCGGAAGCTGCGGCGACGGCGCATTGCGCGTGCGGGCAGGCAGCAAATCGGTCGGATCGATGGTCAAGGAGGCCCAGCAAGACGCACGTCCAAGAGTCCTTAGCCAAAAGGAGAACTTGCCTGTGGCAAGATGGTTAGTTGGGTGGTTGTACCCCTAGCCCACCAGAGTTCAAACCCCAGGTTTGACGCTGGTGTTTCTCATTTAAGGCGGAATATTCTTCAGTGGGAGGCGACGTTCCCGTCGACAGCGAGGCGCCCGTGGTGACTTCGTCAATCTCAAGACTCGACCCGCCGACTCAGTCTCTCGGAGGTGCTCATAGGGGTAGGGTGTGCGTGCGTGCGTTCATAGGGGTGAGTGTGTGCGCGTGTATATGAGCGCTTGCGTTGTACTGTGTTTCGCAAAAAAAAAAAAGAGTCCTTAGCCAAAGGCACTGGTGCGACGTGGCAGGGCCTAGGCGCTGGGTTCAGGAACACGTGAGGCTGGCGTGCGATGCGTGGATCGATCAAAGCAAAAGTGAGATTTGTTACAAGAAAAAGAAAAAGGCGTCATGTATTGTGGTTGTTTGCCATCGGGAGCAAGAAGAGATAAAAATATCAGGAGCTTTGGCGGCACGTGTGCATGAGGATGGTGCATGTACTTGCAATTCTCTTTTGGTACGTGTATGGAAGGCACCAATGATAATTTTTTGGGTTTCTTTGCTCGGTACAAAGTTTGTGTACGGGATGACAGTAATTGCACAGTACGGAATAATGACGCGGAAGGGTGACGTGCGTACAAGGCTCGGAGCAGTCTAGAGTACGTCGTGAGGATCATGCATACACAGGGTGTCAGACAGTTGCACAACATGTGGACTAGGCGCAAGGTGGAGCATGGTTGCAGTCGGATACGTTCGGCTGGGTCGGACTGGATAGTCTGACAGATCGACGTGATGTCGGTCGGACAGAAGACGGTGAAGATCGGCGACGACGACGTAGGAGTGTGAGGGCTGATGGTGTTTGAATTCTGTGGTGTGGCAACACGCGACGCATGGTTATGCGTGCTTCGACATGCGATGACGCGAGGTTGATTCAAGATGGTGCACACATGAGATCTTGAGGTCGACGGGGCGTGAGTTGGAGTGATCATCTACCAAGAAGTCATGTTGAAGGTGGAGCTGGATTCTTACAGAAAGATTCCACTCGGCTGATGGAGGGGCTACGGTGTAAGGATCCGGAGAATCGAATCCTAGTCGGCGAGAAGCACGTTGGTCGGACTGGACGTCAGGGTTCGAGAGATACGTGGAACTCGACACTGGTCGGGTATGACTGGTGGTTGTCTGCAATGGGGTCTGAGATGGTGTGGGTGCGCGACCCAGGAGATCTTGGCTAAGATTGTGGATGCTCGACGCGGTATTAGCGGTGAGGCGTGTGGTAAGCACGGGACACGGCAACAGACCAGGGCACAGGCGGTCAGATATGTGGTCAGATAGCTGTGCAGGGGTGCTGAAGCAGTGTTGGCGAGTATCAGATTCAAGTTGGTGGCTGGGTCTATGGACATTGACGCGTCAGGTGATAGACAGGAGTCAACCATGGGGAATCTGAGAAAGTGTTGGAAAGTCTACGATGTCGGAAGATTGGAGAGTACATGGCCGTATATTCTGTGATGTTCGGTGCACATGGCAAAGTGCGGGTGACTAGATGCAGAAGGGGCGGAGTGCTATAGTTGTGGGACATGTAGAAGACTATCCACGAAAAGATGAGACAACTGCGAATTTGACTCAAGGTGACTAAAAGGCGACGGTGAAGTTTCTTCAAGTTGAAAGCACTTTCACGCAAATCAGTGGTCGGTGTGTGATGGTGTTGAACGGGAAGAAGGGACTACAGTTGCAGGTGGAGTCACGTGGAGTCTAAGGTAGCAGCAAAGCTCATGGAAGACAACCAAGTCCTGAGTACATGGAGGTTTGACGCTTGCGAGAACTTAAGGTGGCGGACAATATTCGCCAAGGTGGAGTTTGTTGTGTTTGTGTCAAATATTGTGTACGTGTTGGGTTACGTTTGGATTTGGAGTTGTATTAGCTGTGGATATGATACGTGTACTGTTCGAGTCGGATACTACTAGCCTGGGCCTCACATATAATGAGGGGAGCACCACATGTGTAACCTATGACGAATTGATAGCAACATGCACGCAGGGATCAAGCCGGCGCCTAGGGCAGCCAGGGTTGCGGTATCAATGGGGAGGCGCGCCCGTAGTCATGCCCCGCAGATGTTAGCGAGTTCGCCGAACTACGTTAACAAATCTCGGTGTCGTCATCATGTTGCGATTGCATTGTTACTCGGTAGATCAATTATACGCGTACGACGGTAACAGATACGAATTGGATTTGCCGTACTGTCGTAGGAATTGGATTTGCCGTACGTGTCATACTTCACAGTGGTGGATTTGGATTTTTCAAAAGTTCAAAGCATAACATCCGCTGCGCCTAGACCAGCAGACGGCTGCATGCCTACTTCCCTCTGCTTCTCCCCGCCTCCGTCAACGATGTGGGTGACCTCGGCATTATACACATACATCCGGCACACGGCGAAGAAGACAAGGAAGTTTGCGCAGTTGAGCAGCGCAAAGAAGGCGTAGTAGAGGTCTAGCCGCGAGGCGTTAAGGTTGTTCTGGATCCACCCTCCCTCTCCGTTCCGCCGCGTGATGTGCGCCACCGTCGACAGCAGGAAGCTGCTGAGGAAGTTCCCGATGCCGAGGCTGGTCATGGAGTAGGAGGTGCCGAGGCTCTTCATTCCCTCCGGCGCCTGGTCGTAGAAGAACTCGATCTTGGCCACCTCCAGGAAGGCGTCGGCCACGCCCATGAGCACGAACTGCGGGAGCAGCACGAAGATGGAGAGCGGGATGGTCGTGCCCTTGCTGTCGAACACGCCGTTCTCGTGCGCCACGTTCAGCCGGTGCCGCTCCGTCCCCGACGCGATCACCATGATCACGATGTGGATGACGAGCCCGACGCCCATCCGCTGGAGCAGCGAGATGCCCCGCGGGTTCTTGGTCAGCCGCCGCATGAAGGGCACGAAGAGGCGGTCGTAGAGAACCACGGAGACGAGCATGGAGATGGTGACGAACCCCTGCAGACTCGCCGGCGGGATCTCGAAGCCGTTGTGGGAGCCCACGTGCCGCTCCAGCGTCGTGCCCTGCTTCACGAACAACGTGTTGATCTGCGCCAGCATCGCGCTCGGCACGAACGTGACGCCTAGCACCGGCAGCATCTTGAGCATCTGTTTCGTCTGCTCCACCTGTGTCACCGTGCTTAGCGACCACCGCGACGTCGTGCTTCTCCCGGTCCTCACTGCCGCTTTGCTCAGCACGCTGCAAACCCCAAACAATCAACAACATCAAATAATTAACGCGACTGGCCGGACACCTAAAATTGATCAAATGTACCGAGTTGCATGATGGAGCACCTAAAGTTGGGCGTGTATGGCAACATGGACGTCTTCTTCTTGGCGTACTGCTCGGGGTCGATCTCGTGCAGGTCTCTCGGATCCACGGGCGAGGCGACGCGGCACTTGCGGACGGCGGCGACGATGACCCCAGCCATCTTGGCGAATGAGCTCTCGGAGGTGGGCTTGTGACGGTAGAATGGCGTTCCGGCGGTGAAGATGACGATGGACACGGCGAGGCCGGCGGTGGGGAGCGCGTAGCCGACGGTCCAGCCGATCTTGTCCTGGATGTAGACGAGGGCCGTGTTGGCGAAGAGCGTGCCGAAGAAGATGCTGAACATCCACCAGTTGAAGAAGGAGAGCTTCTGCCGGCGCTCCCGAGGCTCGTGCTCGTCGAACTGGTCGGCGCGATGGTGGAGATATTGGGCTTGGTTCCGCCCGTTCCGACGGCGAGGATGTACAGGGCCAGGAAAAAGACGCCCAGCTGCACGCTCGACGCCTTGTGCTCACAGTTCAGGTCCGCTGTGCCAACGCCGCATTGCGCCGGCTTCAGCGACGGCAGCGATACGGCCATGGTCAGCAGGATCATTCCCTGCGCGAATCAAAATAGCGGGTGTTGAGGATGGCTGTGAGTACACATAACTGAACGAAAGTTTTAGACAAAAGGCCACATAATTGAACGAATTCATCGTCGATTGCATCATATATTTTGAATGCCTGAATTAGCCATCAAGATGTGTACAGGTTGTCCGGCGTGTAGACGCGTTGAGCTGTGACGCGCCGAACGCCTTGGCGTTCCTGGGCCTAGGTAAGATAAAACCATTGTACATGCTCTTAGGCACTACGTGAGTGTCCGTACCCTATTTAAGTGTATGTTCTAGTAGGTGTTTCTGAAATGAAAAAGGCACTCGGATGGCTTATCGCTAGAAGAATATGATTTGCTCCCCGCAACCGCAAGAGGATACTCTGATAATGTCTTCAATCTGTTCTTTTCCCACACACTACTCGCAGGGTGAGCAAACGCTAACTCTCAAGCGTGGAGCAGGATAGAGCGCGTCATACTGGACAGGACAAAGCGAGACAGAGAGGATCGAGAAAGAGGCAGATGGATGTGCAACAACTTACGAGGAGGTAGATGACGGAGGCGACCATGAAGGTCCGGTACCGGCCGAGGTGCGCGTCGGCGATGTAGGCGCCGACGATGGGTGTCATCCAGACGGTGCCCACCCAGTTGGTGACATTGTTGGCCGACAGCACCGTGCCCTGGTGCAGCTCTTTCGTCAGGTACAGCACCAGGTTCGACGAGATGCCGTAGTAGGCCAACCGCTCGAACACCTCGTACACTGCCAAATTGACCAAGCACACACAAGTAAGTGTACATCTTCCCCTCAAGAACAGACCGGCTATATAATTAATGACGTTTTTTTTACTTTTGTGCGGTAAAGAAAATGAACACGGCTGTATATTTACTAAGAACTGGGTAACATGGTTGAAGAGAATCTTGGATCATACCCATGCGAGCAGGACTAGGTAGTAGTATTTCTATAGCAAGCTCGAGATAATAATAGTAGATAATTAGACTTTTAGAAATGAGCTTACTTAGATATGTAGCAAGAAGTATGGGTCTTTTTGGATGGCGCCCAGGCCAGCCCGACCAAAACGTGGGCGCGCCAAATTATTGGCGGAGGAATTGGACGCCGCTGGTTCACCAACACGTGGGCGCAAAAAGTGAACTCTATGACCAAAATTTTGGCATCGGCCGGAAATCGTGGCATCAATCCAAACGCATGTGCAGGCTAGTAGTCAACGCCAAAATTTAGGTAGGGCGGGTCCCGGCTGCCATCCAAATGTACCCTATATCTTTGTACAGCAAGAGAGAAAGAGATGGCTTGCATATCATTTTGACTCTTTCTCGTACAACTGCGAATCTTCCAGCTCTCCTAGATCTTATTATATACCCACGAGGTCGGCACTTCTCACCAAACCATAACCATCGCACAATCGGAAGAAAAAAAAGAAAAACTGAAAGAGTTGATCGTGCGAAACAGCTTCATGAAGATCTTCTGTTGGAATAAATCAGCAAATTTGGCTAATACAACTAGAAACAAACAAGTTAAAACTTAGAAAACCAACAACTACTTGTAGTACGCGTGACGACCTTATCGTCCTTGCCATGAACAATGGAGATACCCTTGCTGGAATCATGCTTACTAGTACTTCCCAAGAATAAGTCACAGGTGGGTCCGTGAATGTTGACTAATTAGGAGTAGAACACAAGGTTAGTTCAAGCCCCTATGTACGAGTCCCACCAGACAAGCCTAACAAGACAACGATTGCTCGTGAATACTTTTATGCAAAACTAGCGCCTTTAGCTATTTTTTATGTGAATACTTAGAAAACCAACAACTACTTGTAAACTTGTAGTACGCGTGACGACCTTATATCGTCCTTGCCAAGAACAATGGAGATACCCTTGCTGGAATCATGCTTACTAGTACTACCCAAGAATAAGTCACAGGTGGGTCCGTGAATGTTGACTAATTAGTACAAGGTTAATTCAAGCCCCTATGTACGAGTCCCACCAGACAAGCCTAACAAGACAACGATTGCTCGTGAATACTTTTTTGCAAAACTCTGTTTGGACTTACACCACAAACAAAACATAGCTTTTGTCCTTGCTGCATCATTTCACTTTCTTAAGGGACACAAACATTGGTGCCTGCTCATAGGATGACGCAGACCATATAAACTACTTCTCTGTCCCAAATTACCCTGCGTTTTGGATTTGGTCAAAGTCAAACTTTTCAAAGTTTGACCAAACATATAGAGAAAAATATCAACATCTATAATATGGAATGGTATAATACGGTTATAAATTTTATGGCGATTCCAATAATATTTTGGGACAGAGGGAGTATTAACGCGATGTACTGCCAATTAATATCCTAAACTAACTAGAGCAAGGGCTTTTCTTCTACTCCAATGCTAAACCACACTAGGAGTACATAACTACATACTTTCATTGTCTCCTTCAATTTGTATCAAGGACCGCTCTACTAGCTAGCATGGTACCGCAGATTCACTGTGATTGGAGTCGTCTTGCTTGTCAGGTTGTCAGCGTTGACACATCTGGCCACGCTCGCGCTTGCGCACTACGGTGGTTACTGCAGGGCACACATGCCAGTATGCCACAGTGGACCTATTATGTTAACAAAGGACGTGGGAGTGGGATACCGCCACTGAACGACTCTATTGACTATTGCGTACAAATCTGTGTTACAGAAACAGAAAGGGAATTAAATGAAGCCATCTATCCACGATTAGAATTATTGGTATGACTTCATGCTTGCCCTATGCACAACAATTGCAATTTCGTCAGTGAACTTCCTTCTGCACCTCGAAAGGTTTGGCCTGACCCCTTCCAAAACGGAATCATTTTTGTTATGTTTTGAGTGCTTACCACGTGGTCAAAATGGAATCATTAGTTCCTCGTAGTCCAAATTGACAAGACCCCCAGTATAAGAATCTCCGAAAAGAACGATGGTTGCGAAGTAGAGGGGCAACTACATGCGTTTCACGTGCCTCTAACTTTGCTATCATGTATTATTCCGGTGATTGTGTCGATCTTTCTAGGAGCGGCTAAACCAGGATGGCTGGTTCCAGCACTTCAGCTACCACTGACCCGATCCAATCCAATCCTACCAAACGATTCTTGATATGCTTGACCATGCCACAATTATATATATATATGCACGTGGCCAGCAGAGAAAAAATGGATAGGAATATAAGCTCGTGGTGCTCAACAACTGACAGTTTTGTTTCAGTATTTCTATTGCTTTTATTAAGAAACATTTGCGACGATCGGAGAACCCATGGCTACGAGGCCGGAGCTAGACGGCGCATGGACAGAACGGGAGAAGCAAAGGATCGATTTAGCTATATATAGAGCTAAATACTGCGAGTAATCACAAGATTCTTGCTTAAATCGATCCGGACGCGCATGCCTACGTACCTACGATGAAGGAGCAGGCTCTCCAGCCTCCTCGCTTGGACCGGAGGATGGGGTTGCCGTGGAGGTCCGTGGTGCCGTCCTGCGTGTACTCGCCGTCGCCGCCGGCCTCCAGCTGCGTCGTCCCCGCCATGGACGCCGGCCCTCTCCGACCTCCCCTTGAAGCTTTGTCTGTGTGTTGGAGGAAGGGAGGGAGAGATGGGTGTGTGTGAAGGGCACTGCAACTTGATCCGGCCGGCTGCATGAGCTTCTCTATTTGTCCATTTATAAGCAAGCCAGTCCTCGATCGTGGCCAGCAACTCGGCAAGTGGTGAGGTTGGACTGATGGAGACTGCCAAAGTGCTTGGACTGCGGGTTTTTGAGCAACGCAACAAGAAACTGAAAAGAAATCCGGCGAATTGGTGGACTATTCCGCAAAACTCGCACCGCAAAATAATTATTCCACATGGGACCAATATGTTGATTTATTTGCGGTGCTCCGATGACAGTTAGGCGTGAAAGTTCCCCCCACTAACGGAATCTTAGTATACCGCAAAAAACGCATCCTGATACTCAAAATATGCGGCATATATAGAGGACCATTTTAAGGTTTGCCTATGGGGGCAGGCTTATCCTCCTTAAAGGTTGCTTGAGTAATGTTCCGTTTTACATGCTTTCCATGTTTGAAATGCCGAAAGGTGTGGGTAAAAGTTTAGAGTTCTATATGAAAAGACTTTTTTGGCAAGAAGAGGCTGACACTAAGAAGTATCACTTGGTAGCGTGGGAGAAAGTGTGTCAGCCCAAAGAGTTAGGAGGGCTGGGTGTGATTGACATAAAAATAATGAATGTGTGTCTTCTTAGTAAGTGGTTGTGAAGGCTTGAGAATGAGGAAGGTGTGTGGCAAAATTTACTTAGGAAAAAGTATGTTAAGAAAACGGTTTCTATGTGTGAGAGAAAACCAGGACAGTCTCACTTCTGGTATAGTCTGATGGGTGTGACGCGTTATTACTTCAATTTTTGTAGAAAAGTAATGGGTAATGGTAGGAGAACGAAGTTTTGGGAGGATATGTGGGTCGGAGACAAACCTTTGTGTGAAAGGTTTAATAGAATTTATAATTTGTCTCTTTCGCATAATATTTTGGTAGCGGATGTTTTTGGTAGGGGCTGGGGTGTGATTAGATTCCGTAGGACGTTATGGGGCGGAACATCGCGTATGTGGCAGGAGTGTTTGTGCTGATGTTAGCTTAACTAAGTGTGAAGATCGCTGTAGTTGGATTCTTACTAAGTCTGGTTGTTTTTCTGTCCGGTCTATGTACCTAGCTCTGAAGATGGGTTCGGTGAAATGGCCACATAGAGATGTTTGCTTTGTAAAAATTCCGTTAAAGATTAAATTTTCCTTTGGTTAGCATTCCATAAGAGTATTCTTACCAAGGATGTTTTGATTAGAAGAGGTTGGAAAGGCAAAGATAACAAGTGTTGTTTTTGTGATGAGTTGGAATCTCTAGATCATCTGTTCTTTAGTTGTAAACTGGCTAGGTATATATGGGGAATGGTGAAGTGTGTACAGGTTTGGTAGATGTACCTGAGCACTTCCAGGATGTTAGTGGATGGGTTATGAACTTTTTTTTTGAACGTTTATGACAGTAGGGAAGGCGATGGGTTATGAACTTCAATGGTAGAGATAGAAATATCATTTCAGTGGGTGTTGCTGCGGTGTCCTGGGCTATTTGGAAAGCTCGGAATGCAGCAGTTTTTTATCGTGTTTACCCGCATGATCCAACTGTAGTTTTGTACAGTGTTGCTAATTGGATTGAGCATTGGTCAAATCTGCAGAAACCAAGCGTGCGCCCGGAATTTCAAAGCGTAGCACGGCGGCTGGTAAGAGTTGCGTCTGAATTCTTCGGGAGGCGGCATGGCTTGAGACCTGTGACAAGAAGGATCGATAATGGTTGATGAGGAGATGGAAGGTTGCTGGGATCTATGGTTTGTAGTTGAGCGGAGTGGGTGTTGGTGCTTAAGTTTCGTTTTGCTCACAGTTTGTTGGAATTTTTTCAGTGCAGTGGTTGTTTTCCATGATCCAACTGTAGTTCTGTAGTTTGTCCGGGCGAGTTAGGCCTGGGTTGAGTGTGGTGGATGCTGGTAAGGTTCTGGTTGTAACAAACACCACTTTGGTTTCATTCTGCAAATGAAATTGGGGGGCAGTGGCCCTTTAATTCGCAAAAAAGGTTTACCTTAAAAGAAATGCGGTACAAACCGTTTTGCGCGATCCGCTAGAGTTTGTTTTCCTGCCAGAAAACATAAAATGACGGTTCATTTGAGGTTTCGTGCCTTTTACCGCTTTGCGAGATCTAATAAAGTTGCGGTTATAAAGAAAAATCCATTAAAGTTGATTTATGATATTCTACCTTCACATACAACCTATTCACATCATCAAGTAGTTATAGCCGTCTATCTATTCGTCCATTTATGTTGCTCTAAATTTCACCATCCACACACCATTCCACTTTGACAGAGCAAAATAATCCACTCACTGGCATGTTCACATGTGCAACTGAGTGTCTTTAGCCACATGTACATTAATTCACTAGATGGAAACAAAATCTACTATCTCTAGATGAGAGATTGGTTCTCATTAACTCAGTAGTAAATAACATGGAATTGTACATGATATCATTCTTACAGTTATCCAAAGAGGTCTTGCATAAATTGGATTGTTTCAAGATTCTTTTGGCAAGGGAATATTGAGGAAAAAATAACGGTTGGCTCGATGGAATGTCGTTTGTCGAGACAACTGGGTATTCATGACCTCCGATTAAAAACACAACTCTCCTCGGGAAATGACTTTTTAATCTACTAACCGATGATAGGCTCTGGCAAACTCTTTTAAAAATAAAATACATTGGCTAAAAATGCTCTATCACAGATTTATTGGATACCCGACGAGTCACACTTTGGGCCAGTCTGATGATGGCGAAGAAGCATTTTTTTGCTTTGGATCATTTAATAATAAGGATGTTTCACAAATTAGGTTCTGGTATGACAAATGGTTGGGAAATACCAGGATCCGAGAAAATATCCATTTCTATATAACAATTCTGGCACAAGAATGATATAATAGCAGGTAATGGAGTCATCTCCACCAAATGTGAAGTTTATGAAGGATTTAATTGGTCCGAGACTTGCGACGTGGAATGCCCTTAGGATGGTTGGCATAAATCCAGTTGCCCCAGGTGTCAGATGAATTTCGCTAGAAACCTACATTAGAATTGAAAGTTCCTAGTGAATTCCATGTATAGGGCACTGGTTCGTCCTGAGGTTCTGATTGACGATACGAAGAAAATATGGAAAAACGAAGATACCACTAAAATTAGAAGAAAAAAATGTGTGGGTTACTAAGGACAACCTTGTTAAGCATAACTGGCACGAAAGTATAAAGTAAGCCTTTTGTGATCACGATGAAACAATAAACACTTATTCTTCCAGTACAAGTTTGCCTGTTCTATATGGCCAGTCATTCAAATATCGTCTTACTTGAATCCACCATGCAGTACTGCTAATGTTTTTGACAACTGGCTATGTGGTATTGATCACAAGTATAGAATTACCCTTTGGGTGGGGGCCTAATTTAATGATAAAAATTTCTCCCTTACACAGGTCTTTTACGGGTGCACACATATGCTTTGTTCATAGTCATCTCTATAATGTGTGGAGTTTCGAGATCTGTTTATGGAGATGTCTACACGGTTGAAGAATATATTTTGTGATATTTTTATCTCACAAGGGTGGCCGCATGATCGGCCCTCCACCTTTTTAGGCATTCTACGAGCTCTTCAAATTTTGCCTTCTATACATTTTACTCGAGAGCATCCTACCTATGCATAAGGTGAATGATACTTTGTAGTTGTGATGCTATGAATTATAAAATGTCTCGAGTAAAATGTCCTTTATATAAAACGCAAAAAAAAAAAAATGTCCTTTATATATATAAAAAACAAACGCATACTTCGTGGCGCCATGCCCTTCCTTGCAAAACCACAGCCTTTTTCAGATTCCAGCTGCTGTCTCACATCAGGATCCGCCTCATCAATGTCCATATCACCATATGGATACAGCTTGTCGAACAATGGAACCATGAGAGTATGCCACAAAACGGCGCATCCAGGAAAAATATTTGTTCGGCGACAAGGCTTCAAGAGAAGCTCGAAAATCACTGTCTGCCTACCTCAAAAAAGTTGTACTTTCTCGCGAGGAAAAGTTGTACCACGGGAAGAGCCCTACAGTCAGGCGCGATCTTCTTTTAGTCGACTCTTTGGATTGGAACTATGTGAGCTTGGAGTAAACCAGTCCACTTGTTTGCAGCCCAGCCTCTAATTGGTAGGATGATGCAGGAACTACGACTTCTGGACGCACGGGTTCAACCGTGATTTGCCGGGTCAAACCGCCAACCTCCATGATTACAGATCACAAGAATCTGATCCACTTAACCAGGACAAAAAGGACCCAACGGAAAAAACCCGCTCGAAACATGTGTACTCATTTCGAACTTTCGTATCTGATTGGAGTTGGCATGCCAGACGAAGCCACACTCTTTTCCTTGTACTTGTACAGTACTTAATTACAACTTACAAGTAGGACATTAGTTTAAAACATGGAAGTAGACAGCTTGTAGTAATTTACGGCGGTTAACACTTATCTATGTGGACTAGTTGAGGGATGGAGTACTATATATGCTGTATTGATTTTTGCCTTGTTGGTCGTGAGCTCTTCACATAAGCAGACAACAAGCAGTAGCTGCTTCAGAATCCAAAGATAGCCGCCACCTAAAATAGTACAGGATAATTACTTCGATATTTTGACTTGCACGTTAATTAGATGAGTCTTCTTGTTTTAGCGGGAGTTAGTTATATTAGTACACTTCTTTTTGAGTGGTTGCTGTTTGTATCCATTTTGAGTGATCCGTGAACTGTAAATCTTTTAAACTGCTGATACTATGCAATAAAATGTGAATGTTGTGTGCATCGTTTTGATGCAGAGGTCGGGGATCCGCACCCCCATTTCGAAAAAAAAATGAGTTATGTCTGTAAGACTGTAACCCCAGGCCACGGTCATTCAGTGGCCTTCAACGAGTAAGGGAGCATCATAGAATACTGCTAAATTATAGGACAAACACATCTTTTTCAGAAACAGACAACTCAAAAGACAAAGCCCTGCCCAATCTTACCATATCCATGACGTTTTCAAACCGGCTTGTCAACAAGGAAGTCACCTAATCTTATCTGAGCTATAGTAGCACTAGGCTACTAGCTAGCTACACATATTCGTTACCTACCATTCCTAAAGATGTAATGTATCCATACGCATGTTTGGCACCATCCATATTTTTATCGATCCATGTTTGTTTTTAAAATATGGAAAAGCAAATGGGAAGTGCACAATATCTGCTATTTTTAAAATGCGGTGTGATTTTGTGTCAAACCAAGTGATCCTTTTTATTGACATGCAGTTACACATTTAACCCACACAGACTACAGATTTTTAAAATGTGAAAATCTTGTGTTTGTAACCTGCAACTATATTCACTTGATTACTTTCCATGTTATTTGTTATTTGATGTTTGTATGTAAAACTAGTCAATATATATTTTGCTTTGGAGTTGTTGTACATGTTTTTTTTTAAGGAAACAACGAGGGCGATCTGCCCGCCTGAAATTTTTCATTTCTTAAAAAGTTTTTGAAATTTCAGTGATGCCGAGTTTTCATTGTATAGAAAACACAATCTGATTATTTTCGTCGTTCGGAAGGAAGAAGAGCAAGCCGAGGCAGAGAATGGAAGGTCATTGCATGTTAGTCTCTGACTATTTTGCCGAGACTCCTGTCGCCACCGCCAAGGATTTTCGTCGACGCTTTCGGATAAACCGTGGATTGTTCAACGAGATCGTGCAAGCTGTGAGGGAGCATGATCCGTGGTTCAAGTTGAAGAAGGACGCCGTGGGAACTATTGGTTTCTCTTCAATCCAGAAGTGCACTACATCCATGAGAATGCTTGCATATGGAGCACCTGCTGATTCTGTAGATGACTACCTATGGATGTCAGAGTCCACAATTATCAAGTCGATGTACAGGTTCTGCAGGGCGGTGGTTGCTGTGTTTGGCCCACACTATTTGAGAGGACAAAATGAAGAAGAAACAGCTCGGATCCTGGAACAGAATGCATCAAAAGGATTTCTTGGGATGCTTGGAAGCATAGACTGCATGCATTAGAGCTGGAAGAACTGTCTATTTGGTTGGCAAGGATTGTACAAAGGAGGCCACAAATGATATTGCAGTGTGGTTCTTGAAGCTGTGGCCGATCATGAACTATGGATTTGGCACGCATTATTTTGCATGGCAGGATCACACAACGACATCAATGTGTTGCAGCGCTCTCCTGTGTTCGTGAAGCTAGTTGAAGGCCATGCCCCACCTGTCAACTACTACCTCTGTTTGTATATAAAGACGTTTTAGTTGAGTAAACATGTTGACTAGATACATGTAGAGATGAGTGAACATGCATACAAAAATATGTCTAGATACATGTAGAGATGAGTGAATCTAGAAAATAGCTAAAACATCTTATATTTAAAAACGGAGGGAGTATGAGGTCAATGGCCACCAGTACAACAAAGGGTACTACCTAGCCAATGGCATCTATCCAAGGTGGGCAACATTTGTGAAGAGCATCCCCAACCCTCGCGGCAACAAAGCTTGTCATTTTGCCGGTGAACAAGAGAGTGCCAGGAAGGATGTCGAGCGGGCATTTGGAGTGCTGCAGCAAAGGCTTGCTATCGTTCGGTACCCTGCTCTGACATGGTTGAACGAGCAGATGTGGGAGGTGATGAACTGTTGTGTGATCATGCACAACATGATCATCGAGAGTGAGCGCGCTAATCCCGTGCAAGATCATATGCCATATGACTTTGAGGGTCCTCTCGCAGATGTTGATCACAACGTGTCGGCAGATTTCGCTGATTATCTCTCAATGCATTTGGAAATTCGTGATGAAAATACTCATCATGCACTCCAAACTGATCTAGTGGAGCATTTGTGGGCACGACAGGGCATGGCAGCGGCAGACCAGGAAGAGCAAGACGTTTGAGCTTAGAATTGATGTTTTTCGATAACGTGGAACTTTATTTTATGTGTTTAAACTATTAAACATTTATGTATGTTTGATTTTTACTTAACAAAATATTGGAATTCAAATAAAAAAACCCTTTGGGAGGCCCCTTTGGGCGCCGCGACTGGGGGAGCGACGGCGCCCAAAGCCTGCGACTAGTCCGGACGGCGCCCAAAGGGCCTGTCCGGAAGGCGTTTGGACGGCCATTTGGGCGCCGCGACTGGAGATGCTCTTACCAGATCGCTTGGCCCCTTACATATACTTATCCATTATGATCACGCAAGATCATACTAGACGCACCTTCTCCTGTCTGGGATGAAAACTTGCATCGACATTCATTTTTAGTATTCCTTCATCCGGCGCACTCCAATGAGCTCGAGTTTTTGGAACACGGGTGGACAATGCCCTACCTGTCACGGGGAGATCCAATGCAATGTCCGCAGTCCGTTTAACTCATTGGGCAACTGATGTAGATTGTCCATCATGGTTCGGGCATTTCTTTCAGACCACACAGCCCATGAAGAATTCTTTTTTTTTGAAACGAGGCAAAAGACTTGCCATTTTCATTGATTAAGAAGAAGAGAGATGGCCGGTTAATTAACGGGTAACCAGCCGAAAACCGATACAAATGCACCAATGTCGTCATGGAATACGACCACATAGGCATCACCACCGATCGACCTGGCCACCCACACGGAGCACACATGCATCAACAAAGAGAAAAGCCACCGTCGGGGTTGCCAACAAATGTCATCGTCATCACTCCTCCTCGAGCAAGCGACTCCGACTCCATCTTCGACAACCACAAACACGGTCCTCGCCGCAGCGACGCCGGAACCCATGTCGGCCCATGCCAACGGTCAGCCACACGCGCCGAGCGACAGACAACTTCAACTTTGACAAAGAGCTTCGAATGGAGAAATATGTTGGGCTTGCGCCGACCGAGTCCTCCGCAAACCACCGGTTGCTCGTCATCGTCGCCACAAGGACGCTCTCCATCGCAGCTCCGACTCCACAGCAACACAACGAAGCACGAGAGAACCTTTCGGACACGCCGAAAAACCGACTACGAAGCCCGAGCCACGACCCAACCTCAGCCCGACGCATCATCGTTGCCAAACTGTCCTTGGAGCCCCAAGAGCCATCTCACGAACCACGCGGCCAAGCCGCCAACCACTCTCAAGTTGTAGTCGACTCCGAGACGATGCCCCCAAGGAGGAGCAAGACGCAGCAGCGCCTTCATCGTCCGATCCAAGGATCTGAGGTTTCCCTCCAAAGACACTACGGGACGAGAAGAGGAGCCCTTAGCGACGCTTCCAAGAAAGTCAGCGGTACCCGCGAGTGTCGCCGTTGCCGGTTTGAGCAAAGCCAGAACAAGATTTCTCCCGGAAACCTCCACAGTCCGCCATGAGCTGAACCAAACGAGCCACTCACCCGAGACCGCTCCATCACCACCACCCCGCCGCTGCCAAGCCTGTGTCAATGCTAGCGCTAAGTTGACGAGGGAATATCTCCCCGGCAACAGTGCCAGAAACAATGCTTGTAACGTCACACGTCAGTTGGGAACCCAAGAGGAAGGTATGATGAGTGCAGCAGCAAGTTTTCCCTCAGTATGAAACCAAGGTTTATCGAACCAGTAGGAAAACAAGGTTGCTTCGAAGGTGTTGGTGAAGGAGTGTAGTGCGGCGCAACATCAGGGATTCCGGTGCCAACGTGGAACCTGCACAACACAATCAAATTACTTTGCCCCAACTTAACAGTGAGGTTGTCAATCTCACCGGCTTGCTGAAAACAAAGGGTTAAACGTATCGTATGGAAAATGATGTTTGTTTGCATAAAACAGTAGAGAACAATGATTGCAGTAGATTGTATTTCAGATGTAAAAGAATGGACCGGGGTCCACAGTTCACTAGTGGTGTCTCTCCAATAAGATAACTAACATGCTGGGTAAACAAATTACAGCTGGGCAATTGACAATTGATAAGTGCATATAACATGCATGTGTGAGTTGTGGTGTCTACTATGAGATTCATTTCGGCATTACGACAAAGTATATAGACCGCTATCCAGCATGCATCTATGCCTAAATAGTCCACCTTCCGGTTAACATCCGTACCCCTTCCAGTATTAAGTTGCAAGCAACAGACAATTGCATTAAGTAATGTGCGTAATGTAAACAATACATTCATCCTTGAATAAAGCATTGCTGTTTTACCCCTAGTGGCAACAACACATCTACAACCTTAGAACTTACTGTCACTATCCCAGGTTAAATAGAGGTTGAACCCAACTATCATGCATAAATACCCCTCTTGGAGTCACAAGTATTCACTTGGCCAAGTCTTCAACAAGTAACGGAGAGCATGCAAGATCACAAATGACATAGACATGATAATATAATATTCAGCTCCACATAGGTATCAATATAAGTCAGATCCCAACAAACACAACATGTAGCATTACAATAAGATGATCTTGATCATGATAGGCAGCTCACAAGATCTAAACATGATGGCACAAGTGGAGAAGACAACCATCTAGCTACTGCTATGGACCCATAGTCCAAGGATGAACTACTCACGCATCACTCCGGAGGCGGGCATGGCGATGTAGAGCCCTCCGGTGATGATTCCCCTCTCCGGCAGGGTGCCGAGAAGAGCTTCAGAACCCCCCGAGTTAGGGTTGACGACGGCGGTGGCAGCGAATATGTTCTGGATGAAAGGCTCGGTGTTTTAGGGTTTTCACGTCTCGGGGAATAAATAGGCGAAGGGGCGATGTCGGCGGACCCCGAGGGGCCCAAACCACAGGCTGGCGCGGCAGAAGGTGGGGCCGCGCCGCCAGGTGGTTTGGCCACCTCGTGGCGAGTCTTCGTCTCTCTTTCGGACTCCGTGTACGTGTTGGAAAAATAGACTTGCCTTTTTGTTTCGTGCAATTCCGAGAATATTTCCAGAAGTAACTTTCTGAAACCAAAAACAGCAGAAAACAGGGAACTGGCACTGTGGCATCTTGTTAATAGGTTAGTCCCAGAAAATGCATAAAAGTGATATGAAGTGTATATAAAACATGTAGCAAATGGTATAATATAAGCATGGAACAGCAGAAATTATGGATACGTTGGAGACGTATCAGTCAACAGCGCACCTCCCGAGCCAGCCCTCCGGCCCAGATCGGGCCCGGGCAGCACCACCACCATCCGCGCCGAGCGCCTCAGCAGCAGACGGGGAGGCCATGAGCCAGCCGAGTCTGGCCAGATCCGGCCGTCCACCGCCCCGCGCCGCTAGGAGCTCCGACGGACTCGCAACCACCACCGGCGCCGCCAACCACACCCCCCATGGAAGCCATCGAGCTCACACCAGCGGGGACCCTCACCACCTTTGGAGGAGAGGGGGCCGCCGCCACCACGCCTGCCGGCGGCAGCAGCGGCCAGGGAGAGGCGTCGGAGGGGGGGCTAGAACGGCGGGGATGGAGTCGCCCCCGGGTCGCCCCTCCTGGACGACACGGGAGCCGTGGGATAAAATGGTTTCTCGTCCTGGGTACGCCCAAGAACTCTTTTATTGGCTTAGTTGTGCTCAATGGTAGACCTAAGTAAGTGAACTAACATTGGAGAGCAGAAGTAAGAGATGTACTTTCTCCTCAGGAATATTTATGGGGATAAGATTGGACTTTGCATATGTTAGGATTTATTTTCTCACATTTTGCTACAACCAAATATCTGCTACATGGGCCTGTCGAAATGTTTAATTTTTTCACAACTTTTACAATCCAAGAAAAAAAAAGATGTTTCAAGCGATGTCACGTACACGCATGAAAAATTGTGCGCGGGACTTTTATGTTGTGACGACCAGATGTCTCAGATCCATCACTTAAGAGGATCCAACAATGTGCCCCCTGCCCCTTATTGTTTAAGGACCCGCCTAGGGCTCGATCGACCGAGAAATAGCCTAGCGCTCGGTCAAGTCCTTTCTTCCTCCCCTCCGGCGTCCCTCCGCCGCCACCGCCGGCCGAACCGCCATCTTCCCCGCCCGCTGTCGGCGCGCTGCCGCGACGCCTCACCGCCCCGCCCTGCCCCAAGCTCCCCCTTCGCCGGTCCACCGCCACCCCGACATCCCTCTAAATCCCCCACCGCCGACCGCGTCTTCTCCGGCGTCGGCACCCCCAACACCCCAAGTTAAGTTACTTGCTCGCCTCCGCCGCGGCAACCGCGTCGTCGTCGGCTCCGGCTTGCTCCAGTCCTCGTCGCCGCCATTGCCGCCGCGGCCAGCCGCGTCGTCGCCGACGAGGAGCTCCGCTTCCAACTCTCTCTCTCCTCCTCTCGATTTGGTATAGCTGGGATCGGCCGAGTGTTAACTTCAATCTCGGTTGCCCGAGCGTTAGCAAAAGCCATTAAACAACAGAATCAGCATAATAAGGACAATCGCCTATGAATATCAGTGAATCGATCTAGCTAATTCAATCTTTGTGGGAGCTTTCATATTCTGATGGTAAAAGTCACTTCAATAATCCATCCAACATATCCGTTCATTCAGCGATAGCCACACGTAACTTAACATGATGATTACAGGTGAATTGCGGAATAGGTGATCAGTATCCATATTCCACGGTTCATCATTTAACTAGTAGCTAATAATGGCAGGTGAAAACATCCCAGCCTTTTTCATGCGGCGCTGGCTCTGAATGAACCCTTGCCGGGCCGCCCTGCACGTCCATGGCGACGTCGATCATCTCCCTCGACTCCGCTCGGTACGTGTACCTTGCGCTGAGCGCGAGGAACACCGCAAGGTTCACCGCGGCGAGCATGGTGAGGAGCGTGTAGTAGTAGTCGAGGCGGGAAGCGTTGAGGTCATTGATCACCCACGGGGTTCCCCTCTCCCCGGTCACACGCTCGACGAGTGAGAGGACGGCGCTGCTGAGGATGTTGCCAGCGCCGTACGCCGTCAGGGACAGCGCCGTGCCGAGGCTCTTCATGCTCTCCGGCGCCTGGTCGTAGAAGAACTCGATCTGGCCCACCACCAGGAGGGCATCCGACGCGCCCATGAGCACGAACTGCGGAAGCAGTACGAAGATGGTCAGGGGTAGCATGCCGGCGGCGTCAGGAGCGTGGCTCCTCGAGAAGCCCAGCCTCCGGCTCTCGATCGCCGCCGTGAGCGCCATGGTCGCAACCTGGAGCAGCATCCCTGCGCCAAGCCGCTGCAGCAGCGTGATCCCCCTTGGGTTCCTGGTGCGCCTCCGGGCGGCGGGGACGAAGACGCGGTCGTAGAGTGCGACGCAGACGAGCATGCTCAGCACGACGAAAGCGCCGAGGCTCGCCGGGGGTGCCAGGAACCCGCCGAAGCGCCTGTCCAGCGTCGCGGCCTGCTTCACGAACAGCGTGCCCGTCTGCGCGAACAGCGTGCACGGCACAAACATGGTGAGGAGCAGCGGCATAAGCTTGGCGATCTGCTTCGTCTCCTCCACCTGCGTCACTGTGCACAGCGTCCACGGTGGAAGCCGCCTAGACTTGCGGTCGTCCTCGTTCTCGGGATTAACATTGACGGCCGCCTTGTTTAGGAATCTCATGGAGTCCGTGGCGCCCACGCGGAACCTCTTCCTGATTGTGTAGTCCTCCAGCTCCAGCTCGTGCAGCTGCTTGGCGTCCATGGGCACGTCGACGCTGCGCTTCCACATGGCCGCCGCGACCACCTTCCCCATGCTCGTCAGCGGGCTACCCTGCGGCGCCTTGTGGCGGTACAGCGGCGTGCCGGCGAGGAAGACGACGACGGAGGCCAGCAGCCCCAGCGTGGGCACGCCGTAGCCGACCGACCAGCTGACGTTGTCCTGGAGGTAGACGAGGACGGTGGTGGAGAAGAGGATGCCAAGGAAGATGGTGAACATCCACCAGTTGAAGAAGGAGAGCTTGTGCAGCTTCTCCACCGGGTCGAAATCGTCGAACTGGTCGGCGCCGATGGTGGAGATGTTGGGCTTCGTGCCGCCGTGGCCCAGCGCGATGGTGTACAGACCGCCGAAGTAGACGCCCAGCTGCAGGGCGGAGGGGGGCGGGCAGGTAGTGCCGTCGCAGGGCGGCGGTTTCAGTGCCGGCACCGTGACCGACAGCATCAGCAGTATCATGCCCTGCGTTTGTTTCAGCAATTCAGGCATCAGAAACTGCATTCGTGATCAGATCGAATTAACTTAGTTTGTGCGAGATTCCCAAGTTCCGTGTTGGAAAGTTGAATTTAACTGTAAACGGATAATATTCCAAACTTCAAATAGAGTATTCGACAAGGAGTTTGCTCAAGTTTTTTTTGTCTACCCATCCAAGCTTGTTTTCATTTGCTACTTGATGTCAAAAATATCAAAAAGATTCCACTGAAGAGGAGTTAAATTTCCTCCTTGTCATCTTGTAGCACGTACTGTAGCACGTGGCAAACAGCAGGGCTGAAAATACTGTAACCATCGGTCACTTCTATATTGGCCTTTAGATTTGCATCTACTAGAATGATAGAAATCCAATGGAACACATGAAATCTGAAATTGATTGTAGAAATTTGGAAGCAAAAAATTTCACTTGATTGGCACATGGTTTAATTTTACAATTGCATAGGGGGATAGTGTGATCTTATTATTCGAACGGTAAAAAAAGATGACATGGACAATTTAATGGCTAAAGGAAAGGATGATGTGGATACTTGCACGTAGAGATAGCAATAAGTAATGAATTAGATGGATGACGTGGACAAGTGATGTGTATAGATTGCATGTTGAGATAAAAACATTAATTGTCAGGGGAGTTTTTTCTCTATAAAAAGTATAGATAGATTGGATGTTGCTTTCTCTAGCATTTGCATTTGCATCTATGGACCTTTTTTAAACAATTAACGTTACTGGGCTGGGCCAACTAATAGTTCTGCAAGAAATATATTGGGCCCAAGTAGAGAGAACAAAGTCAGAGAAAGAAGAAAAAACATACCAGAAAACTGAAGTTTGACGAAGTTAGACATATTTTTTTGGGACTAGATTTACCTGATGGAATGATAAAATCAAATGGTCTAGGTAAAAAACCATAAAAAAAGGAAAAAAATGAAAATCGTGCACAAAATACACCAAAGTTACACTATGCCGTGACATGCAAATTTCAAAAACAAAAACGATAGAAATATAACAAGTAATCAGAAGTACGTGCCACCACCCACTATATAAATCTCTTGAGGGACCAAATGAGTTGTGCAATCTTGAAACAAAAACACTTTTTTAATAGAACCATGATAGCTAAAGATTTTTTTTTACATTTTTGAAATAAATCAACGCTGTTAAAAAAAGCCATGAATCTATAGCATGAAAAATAGCGAGAAAGTTTGAAAATTCAAAAGTTACACACCAGTTGCACGAAACTTCCACTTTTTCATGGTAAGCAGCGTAGGTTACACTTCCTATCGTCTTTGGAACAACACACACAAAAGTTCACGAATGCACGCACATACACAAACGCGCATGATTTTTTTTTTTGAGAAACGCGGTATAGATGGTTAGACCATATCTTACAAACACGGACATACACTTACCCCATAAATGCATACACACACACCCTATCCGTATGATCACACATATGCTGTGAAATGGTTGAGCAGAAAAAATCCAAGCGGCAAACGATATATGGACCATCTTAACAGTAGCAAGCGACAATATTTATCATGACCAAGTCTATCAACCCAATGTCGGATGGGAAAGACAAGACAATGTTGGATTTTTTTTGGAAGGCAATGATGGATTACACAAAGGACACGAGAAATCAGTGCAAAAAATAGACACAGAAAAATTTTGGGCCTGAAAATTAGCACATGCATAGGAGTTGCTTGTTGACCATGCATACTTTGCTCTTAGCTTTGGCAGCTTTTCTAGAAAACGCTGGACTCAATGGCTCTTTTGTAAAACAAAGAGATCTATAAGAAAGAGTTTATTTGGGACCTAACCTGGATTGCAGTCTTAATAAGCTTTGCTTCCAGGCTAGTATTACTTCAACCACTAGTAGATCTCTGTCAAGTCAATGTGAGTATTTTTCTAAAACATACTGAAAACAATCATGTATTCCCTAACATCTCTTTTAGCCACCAGGTCAATGCTAGCTAGCTGTACGATTTTGATCGGTCCGAAGTGATCTCTGGTAAAAATAGTATTAACTGAGTACTAAATAGATCCGACGGGAGGCAAGGGAGCTCAAGAACCCCACCGGGCCTCGAGCGCCCACAAGTCGCGAGCGAAGAAGACGAGCTCCGCAGAGCTCCGCCGCCGGAGAAGGCCGCGCCGACACCAAACACCCCACCACCAGCACCACCTCCTCCAAGGCACCGCCGGCGGGGATCCCACCCTACCCTACCGTATGTACAGGCCGGAGACGGGGATACCCCACCCTCCCGCTGCCGAAGCAGCCGGCGGAGGAGAGGAATCCCACGCCTCGGCGGCGCGGACGCGGTGGATCGACGGGTGTTTTTTCCATTTGTACCTGAAAATGTAGCGCATAATTTATCAAAATCAATTATAAGATAAATAAATAGATAAAGTAGTTAATTTTAGATAGTGACTGTGAGATTGAATATGATTTTTCAACCACAAACCATTCAGTGATTAAATAGAATGAACAGTGTGTTCGACAGATTCACTGCACAACCAGTCTTGATAAAGTAGACTCAAGACAACGACAAACCTTTGAATGAAGCCTAGTCGCAAGTGGCAATCATGGAAGCAGAATTGCTCCCCTACCGCAGGATTTGCAGTGTGACCCATCAAATATCCATGGAAACTTGAAACATGTCCACTGATGGTTAAACCGTAAAAGGCAATCTTCCTTGATCTGATGTACTGGGAGAAAAACCACTGCCAACAAAATATGTAAATCGTGTGAGCATAGAGAGAGAGGGATTACAAATTGGGCATGGGGAAACGGCTACGGCAACACTGCTAATTGATATTTAATCTTGACCTGGAGTTTATTAGTGGAGAGCACAGACGCATGATCTTCCTCTACTGTTCTCCCTTGGATAGAAGCTGATGCAGGAGCGCGCATAGTAGATCGATTCGGCTGGACTCGGCCAAAACTGCACCAGTTTCAAACCAAGAGGCGCATCCTCCACCTCCAACTACATGAGCGTATGTGCATGATTGCGTGGAGGTGGGCAAGCGGAGGAAATATATATAGCTGCAGCCGGCCGCTCGCCTGCCTACAGGGAGGTGTTAATTCTACGGGGAGAAGAAGCAAATTGGGGAGACGAAACAGAGAGGCGTAGTGGAAACTTTATTTTTAACTGGCGTAGTGGAAACTGAAAATCCTAAACTCTGACACATTGAATAATTGATGAGGAGGCATGAACGAAGGCTGAACAGTTGAGGCTGATGTGGCAAGTTGTTAATGTGGCATAGCTGGATGAAAATGATGAGGTGGCATGTTTGTGATGTGGCATACTTGCATGTTGAGAGAATTCTTTGTAGTGGGCTTTTCCTATTTAGATATAGAAGATTTCTAGCTACGCCACTGGCGCCAAGCATCTCGTCCGGTCGAGAATATCGAGAAAACGATTGTACGGCCTCCTGGTGCGCAAAACAAGCGGGCCGTAGGAAAAGCCGGAAACTGTTGAGATGGGCCAAGTTGAGAGAAGCACAAATGATGCGATGGGCTAGAAACTGCTGATTCCTCAGACCGGGCCACAACTGCGGGCCGAAATTGCAACTCCAGGTGCTCGCATTCCAAATGCGCACTGCGCGTTAGTGAGTCGATTCTTGTTGTTCCCTCAAAAACAAAAAAAGTCGATTCTTGTTGCAGAGCAACGGCGAGCGATCGCGATGAGGGCTCACACAAGGTCTTCTCGTCGCTAGCTGCACTCACTATCCCGAGTCTTTGGTTTGGCCGGTCGTTCAGTCCACTGGAATGCCGTGTGGAACGTGCACGCCGTGCTCCAGAATTCCACAGCGTCCATGTCGCTCATCAGTCGCTGTCGTCGACGTTTCGCCGCCGGTCATGCAAAATACAAGTGGGAGCCATTCAAACCAAGAGCTTGCTGCCACAGCTCTCCACTTGAATCCGAGCCATGGCAGAGCACGCACAAGCCTTCAGACCACCTCTCACGTGCCTCTTCCTCTGCCTCCTACTGCTATCCTCTCCCCGACGGACGACGAGCATGTACGTCGACGCCGACGACGACCGCGGCATCTTCTCTGGCGGCCAGGAACGGAGGACGCTCGGCGGCACCGTGCCTGAGCGCCTCAGCTTGCGGAGCCGCAACTCCAACAGCTCGGCCGGCGCCGGCGCGGCCTTCTGCAGGCTCCTGTCCCTCCAGATCCTGGACCTGTCCAACAACCAGTTCACCGGAGAGCTCCCCGACTGCTGGTGGAACCTGCAGGCTCTGCAGTTCATGGACCTCTCCAACAACTCCTTCTCGGGCGAAATCCCGATGGCCGAGCCAAGCCACAACTGCTCTCTCGAGTCGCTCCATCTCGCCGGCAACAGCTTCACCGGCGTCTTCCCGGCAGTCTTGAAAGGCTGCGACTCGCTTGCCACCCTGGACTTGGGGAACAACAGGTTCTCTGGTGGTATCCCTCCATGGATCGGTAGCCAGGTCCCGTCACTGAGAATCCTAAGCTTCAGGTCAAACAATTTCACCGGAGAAATCCCTCCGGAACTGTCACGGCTCTCGCAGCTCCAGCTGCTCGACATGGCCAATAACAGTTTCACTGGACCAATCCCGGTAGCCTTCGGCAACCTGACCTCCATGAGGCATCCAGAGATTAATTCCAGCCTTGTTGGTTCGCTAGACGGCTCAAATTATCAGGATAGGATCGACATAATTTGGAAGGGCCAGGAGCTGATTTTCCAAAGAACGATCCGGCTATTAACCGGCATCGATTTGTCAGGAAATTTTCTGTCCAAGTGCATCCCTGAAGAGTTGACCACCCTGCAGGGCCTCCGGTTTCTGAACCTTTCAAGAAACAATCTGTCATGCGGCATCCCTAGTGACATTGGTAGCTTGATTTTTCTCGAGTCTCTTGATTTATCATTTAATGAACTTTCAGGAGCCATTCCACAGAGCATCTCGACCCTGTCGACGCTCAGCACCTTGAACATCTCCAATAATCATTTGGCAGGCAGGATACCATCTGGGAGCCAGATTCAAACCCTGAACGATCCTTCGATCTACAGCAACAACTATGGGCTTTGTGGGTTTCCTCTAGACCCGTGTGCAAATACTTCGCTTGCATCATCCGACGAGAGAAATGGTGAAGGGGTGGACCAGTGGCTTTGCTACTCTGTGATTGCTGGGGTTGTTTTCGGAATCTGGGTATGGTTTGGGATGCTCTTTACGGTCGAGACCTGGAGGTCTGCTGTTCTCTTTTATGTTGATGGCATGCAGTGTAAGATCATGCAGAAGGTGTCGCATATTGATCAGTTTCTTTCGAAAAGGAACACCGATAAATATTTGTAGATATGTTTCTGACTTTGTTACACCAATAGAGCATCCCGACAGTTCGTGATCATGAAAAGAGAGGTTGTCCAGTATCATAAAAAAAAAATTTAATAACCTCCGATAACTTGTTCTAAACCTTGTTATCTAAGAACTAAGAAGCGTGTTTGTCAATGCTGCCTTTTTAGTTTTCTTCCAATGTAAGTTTGCTCAATTTATATGGTCAGTCCTCCAAATAGTTTCTAACTTGTATCGGCCAGGTAGTGTTGCGACTACCTTTAACATTTGTCACAACATCAGTTGGTCATAGAGATCTTATTTTCTTTTTTTGACTTATTTCCATTCTATGGCACAGACAATGAAAGAAAGAAAATATAGTACGTATGCCAGAATTTTCATAAGAAACGAGAAGAACCGTTGCGACATGATAAACCGTTGTACTTGAACTACCTCTTACCGATGTCCAATGTGAACACAATTTGTGTAGGTGAGAAAGAGTTGCCTGGTTGCTTAGCGCACATGAAACCCTTCTTCTTCGACCTCCCTCCCAGCCTCCCTCACCCGACTTGCGGGGACGGTGCAGTGGCACGCCCACCTTACCAGATCGACGAGGGCGCAACGGCAGCCCAACATTCTCTTGCACCAGGACGGCAGTAAGGGCGCAGCAGTAGAGCCACCTCTCCCCTTCCACAACTCTATCTCTCCGGGGTGCAGATCAATGGCGAGCTCGCCATGGCTGCCATGCCAGAGCTCGGAAGGGAGCAAGCCCCCACAGGCTCCCGAGCCAATGAAGACAAAATCCATGAGTAGATTGGTACAGGGGTCACCCGATCGAACTCCGATGACCTCTAACATCGTGGATTCGTTGCCAAAGAGCTCGAACCAGCGTATGTGGTGTCTCCATGATTGATGGAGGAAGTCAGTTCTGTTTATTATCCTGTTACGAACGGTGTTGTGATTTGCTGGAAGCTCGAATTTTATCATGTATCCGCACATAAATGCTACAACTATTTCTAGGCGTATGCTACGAAATGTATTCTCCAAATGTTGCGAACGTGTTTTTGTAATGTTAGATGCATTGAGCACATATGTTGGACATGTTAGTTTTTTTTTTTGCCCACGACGAGACTTTTTTACGTTTTGTTGCAAATAACTTGGAAATTTGTTGCATACGTGTTTTGCTTTTTGCTACATAGGTGTGACCAAAATTGTATACTCCCTCCGATCCCAATTTATTGTCGCGAGCTTTATGTTGGAGTTGTGCCAGGTACGTTGTTTTTCCACGACACTTGTAACGGATCAGAGGGAGTAATATTTTTTAGCGACTTTACGCGGCACGGGAAAATCGATACAAGCGATGTTATATGCACACACAAAATATTACGTTTAGGATTTTTTGTTGCATATGCCCGAGATTTGTTCACTTAAATGAGGGCTGAGGAACCAACTGACTATGTGATTGCACCCGCCTGGTGTCCGTTGCCAGCAAAACTATTCGCTATTTTCAGTAGAATTTTAGCAACAGCACATAAACGATTGTACGATTTTATTGAGACACTTAACAACTTATAGCATAAATATAGCCATCATCCATTTGGGCAAGATCTTCTCATCCACTACCAGAGACAGAGACAGAAAACTTGTTGCCTTTTATTGTCTATCTTCCAGTTACATGTTACATCCTTATTGTTTAGCCCTTCACAGGAAAAAAGAAGAAGAATAGTAGCATAAGTAGTACAAAGAAAAATACTACATACACAGTTTACATACATCTCTGCAAGACATTGTTTCACAATTGAAAATCTTCAGGATAACTTGGCTGTTATCTATTTTATCGACCAGTTATCGCAATATTCTCTCCTAATGCTGGTCTTTAGCAGTAAAACTGACATACTTGAGGATCTAAAACTACATTTTACGGAGTTAATAGCTGTTCAATTTTCACTTGTGTCTGTAGGCTAAAAATCTCTGCAGAGGTACATCACTTCAGGTATTCTGTTAGCTTGCTTATGGTAATGAGTCGGAATGCTTCGGAGAGGTAGGCCTGGGTATGTGCTGATATCTCTTGCGCTACAGATCGCATTGAAGGCCTGGATTCAGGATTTACCCTAGTGCAAGCAAGTGCTATCCTGATGATGAACACAACTTCTTCTGCAAGCTGTTCCGTTGGAGGTTCCAACCTCTGGTCTAGTATGTCCTTGAGGAGTAAATCATCTTCTTGAGATGAGGAGATGGCTGGCAGAGAGGTTAGCAAGTCACCAGGGTGCTTCCCCATCATGACCTCTAGTGCAACAACGCCAAAGCTATAAACATCACACTTCTCAGTTACCCTCATTGTGTATGCAAACTCTGCAAGAAAACAACCAGAGATGACATATGTTAGTGTGCTGCTCCAACATGATACTGCTAAGCAGTGTCTGAATTTAGAATCAAAACCAAATATTGTGTACGCGTAAGATGTTTACCTGGAGCCATGTAGCCGTACGATCCCGCCACAGAAGTCCAGTTTGTTGAAGCAGACCCAAGTAACTTCGCAGTGCCAAAATCACATAACCGTGGCTCAAAGTCAGATTCAAGCAGGATATTATTCAAAGTGATGTCTCGATGAACGATGGGTGGGTTGCAGTCATGATGTAAGTAGGCCAGGGCATGAGCAACCCCTTGGATCACCTTCATCCTCAGGTCCCAGTCCAGCTTCTTCTTCCCTTCCTCCCCGTATAATGTCTTCGCCAGGCTGCCCCTTTCCAGGTACTCGTACACAAGATACATGTAGTCACCACTAGTGCAGAAGCCATGGAGCTTGACGATATTCCGGTGACGAACCTCCGTCAGTGCCTTAATCTCATTCTCAAAGCTCTTTTTGTTCACGTCCGATATGTCACCTGTGTCAGCGACATGGAACCGCTTCACTGCCACAACCTGCCCACTTGCAAGCTCGGCCTTGTACACGGTCCCAAATCCCCCTTTACCAATGCAGAAGATTTCGTTGAAGCTATCTGTGGCGTTCACGATGTCAAGGAATGTGAACTTTCCCTCCTTTTCCCAGATCATGGACTCAAAAGCACCATTGCTGTTAGACTCCAGAACTTTCTGCTCACAAGGCCTCCTTCTGCATATCAGTATGATGCAAGCAGCAATGGCTGCAAGTAACACAACCCCAACAACTGATACAACTGCTGCGATGACTATTCTCCTGTGATGCCCTGAAGATGCACTGCTAGAACTGTGGTCACAAGAAGTTATGCCTTGCACATTACCACAGAGCCCCAAATTCCCAATGTAGGCATCAGCTGATGTGTTCCGGAAAGACGGTATCTCACCGGTTAGTCGATTGTAAGAGAAATCAACTGTTTCAAGGCTTATCATGCCAGAAAACGCTGCTGGTATTGAACCGCTGAGATCATTGTGCGACAGGTTCAGTTTCTGCAACGTCCTGAGCTTCTCAAGATTTGAGGGAATCGCACCCGACAATGAGTTGCTGCTCAGATCAAGAAGGGTCTGCAGCTGAACCAGATTGCCGAGCTCACTTGGTATGTGCCCCGACAACTTGTTCTTGCTCATATCAAGAAACAATAGAGAGCCAAGCTGGCCAATACCAACAGGTATCGTCCCCGTAAGCAAGTTCCCGGACAAATCGACTGTCTGTAGCTTCTCATTGTTGCCCAAACTTGCCGGAATTGGCCCCGAGATGGCGTTATGGCTAAGATTGAGACTGAACAAGTGGTTGAGATGGCCGAGCTCAGATGGAATGCCTCCGATGAGATTATTCTCAGCCAAGCTGAGGTCCTGTAAGCTCGTGATGCTCCCAAATGCCGCCGGAATGCTGCCGGATAAGCGATTGCCATCCATGTGCAGGCGAGTGACATTGTTGCATTTCCCCCAGTCCGATGAAAGCCGGCCGGTCAGTTCGTTCCCGGATATGTCCAGGTAGTACAAAATGGGGTGGACACCGAACACCTCCGAGATATCACCCGTGAAGTGGTTCCCTTCCAACCGCACCCGGAACAGGTCCGTGCAGTTCTTGAGGCACGGTGGCAGCGTGCCGCTGAAGTTGTTGTGGTTTGCCGTGAAGTTCTGCAGGGTGTGGCCGTCGCACAGGCTCTGCGGCAGTTCGCCGGAGAAGCTGTTGTTCGCGAAGCTCGCGTCCGTCAAGTACAGCCCCTTGCCGAGGTCCGGTGGTACGGTGCCGCTGAAGTTGTTGTCGAACAGAGCGAGGTAATAGAGATTGCCGAGCGCTGTGATGGTGCTGGGCAGCTCGCCTTCCAACTGGTTGGTGTTGACGTCCAAGACTTGCAACGCCGTCATGTTGCCGATCTCCGGCGGGATCGTGCCGGTGAGCTTGTTGAAGAAGAGCGCCAGCCTCGTGAGCTGCGTGAGGTTACCCAACGAGCTGGGGATCGATCCTGTGAGGTTGTTGACCGACAAATCCAACTCAAACAAGTTCACCAGCTCGCCGAGCTCTGTGGGGATAGAGCCCGTAAGATTATTGCTGAAGAGATACAGTATATTCAGCTTGGTCGCCTCGCCGAGCTCCGGCGGAATCATGCTGTTGAACGAGTTGTTCTGCGCTTGGAACGATATGAGCTCTGGCCAGCTCGTGAACAAAGCAGGCGGAATCTGACCGCCGAATTTGTTCGTCGATATGCCGAACTCCCGCATCTTGCGCATCCCGGCCAACGCCGTCGGCAGCGCACCAGTGAGTTGGTTCAAGGACGCCTCCATGAAAGTGAGGTTGGCAAGGTTGCCCAGCTCCGGTGGTATAGAGGAAACCAACCCGGCGCTCTTAATGTCAAGGCGTTGTAGCATTCGGAGCCGGCCAAGAACCGGCGGGATCGGCCCTCCAAGCGGGTTGCTGCCGAGCTCAAGAACTCTCAGCTGAGACATCGACCCGAGGAAATCTGGGATTCCCCCCGTCAGATTGTTTGTGCCAATCCGCAGGTCCTGGAGCTTCCCCAGCTTCGACAGCGACGCCGGAATCCGGCCGGAGAAAGCATTGAAGGACAGATTGAGATACACGAGGTTGGGGAGCATCTCCGGCAGCGAGTCCGGTATCGGCCCGGTGAGCGCGTTCTGCGACAGGTCGAGGTAGGTGACGTTGCCGCTCCGGAGGATGAACTCCGGGAAGCTGTCGTTGAGGTAGTTGAGGTAGAGCGACATGAAGGTGACGGTGGGCATGGGCTTGAACCTGGTGTAGTCCGGGTTGGTGAGGAAGTTGGAGCCGAGGTCGAAATGCTGGATCTTGGGGAGCGCGCTGAGCTGGTGCGGGATGGCGTCGGCGAGGTTGTTGTTGTAGAGGCGGAGGTGGAGGAGGCCGGACAGGTCGCCGAGCTGCGGCGGGATGGCGCCGTCGAACCCGTTGTTGCCGAGGTCGAGCGTGGCGAGGGCGCGCAGGCGGGAGAGGCTCGCCGGGATGGGGCCGATGAAGTTGTTCCCGTTGAGGTCGAGGCTGGTGAGGGATGGGAACGCGGTGGTGTTGAACGCGTCGAGGGTGCCGGCGAGGTTGAGGTTACGGAGAGTGAGGGAGTTGACGCGGCCGGCGGTGTTGCAGGTGACGCCGTGCCAGGAGGAGCAGAGCCGCGCAGGCTTGGCCCAGGTGGACAGCGCGGTGGCGTCCGTGAGGTTGGCCTTCCAGGCCAGGAGCGCCTGGGCCTCCGACTCCGTCGCGGCATTGGCGGCGCCGGCAGAAACCAAGAAGACGAGGAGCGGGAGGAGGAGGAGGAGGGTCCCTGCGGAGGCGGCGTCTGGCGTCGGCATTGGGTGGCAGGACGGAGTGCGCCGTCGGGGAGGGGGGAGGCGGGGACGTGGAGGGGAGTGGCGAACAGCGCGAGGGAGAGGTGGGGATTTAGCTTGCGGGCGGCGCGGCGGGTCAATGGGCGCCGTTGACTCAAATCGGCGAGCACTGTGTGTGTTGTTGGGTGGTCGCTGCTGGGTGGGAAGCGGAATACTTTGACCTTGATAGAGGCGGCGTCGTCGTGCACCGAAATTCTAGAGGCGAGAAAATTTCGTAGTCTGATTTGTAGGCTTGATGCACGGGGCCGACAGCGTGTGCTTTGCTTGTCCATGATAACAGCACCTTGCCGTGCTTTGACCTGGACAATGATGCGTTCGGTCCAATCCAAAAAGGTTGACAGCCATGTCCCATGCGTGGATTAGCGGGGAATTAAGAATTTTGGACCATGCAGAACGTGAGCTGCTGCCAGGCCTTGTACCGTTCCGGTGCTTCGCCCCTGGCAAAAGCTTAAACGCGAGTAACACAAGGACAGTCGCGATCTTTCCGTTCCCCTTCGTAATCAGGGGCACGTAGTGTAGGTACAGCTATGTAGAAAACCCGTACTTCCTACGCAATTGTATACGTCGTACAAATAAGCTGACCTATGGTAGTGACGTCATCATCGGAAACGAAACGTCACGCCGTATATAAGTGAAGCGTCGGCCGCAACGCGTGCCCCCATCACCCAATCCCCCCTCCCCCAATTTGGAAAAAAACACCTCCTCACTCCCTCTGTGGACGACGAGGAGCTCCAACCACTTCCGGCCATGAAGGTGTAGAAATACGTAAAAGCAGAGTTGAGGGGAATAGCTCGACAACCCTAATCGGGTGTGGCCTTTCATATATATATAGGAGTACAGCAGGTGTACGTATACAAGGTATGTACAGGCTACGTAAATACAGTCTAACACCCTCCCTCAATCTTAACTGTGGCCTGATATACAAAGCAAGTTAAGATTGCGCCTACAACCTACAAACTGAGGCTCCGGAAGTGGCTTCGTGAAGATGTCAGCAAGTTGATCTTTAGAGGAGATGAACTTGATGAGAAGTAGCTTCTGTGCAACGCGTTCCCTCACAAAATGATAGTCCACTTCGATGTGTTTCGTTCGGGCATGAAATACCGGATTCGATGAAAGATATGTAGCGCCAATGTTGTCACACCAAAGGACCGGTGACTGAGGTTGAGAGACTCCCAATTCTCTCAACAAGGACTGTACCCAAATGATCTCAGCTGTGGCATTAGCAGCTGCCTTGTACTCAGCTTCAGTACTGATCCGAGATACTGTAGCTTGCTTGCGAGCATTCCAGGCGATCAAATTAGGACCGAAGAACACAGCATAGCCCCCCGTGGATCGCCTATCATCAGGACTACCAGCCCAATCCGCATCTGAGAATGCTGAGAGATCACAAGATGGTGCAGGCTGAAGATGCAGACCATATGAGGCAGTGAAACAGATGTAGCGCAATATACGCTTCACAGCTGACCAATGTGAAGTCCTGGGAGCATGAAGATACTGACATACACGATTGACTGCATAAGAGATGCCAGGTCGAGTAATAGTCAAGTACTGCAGACCACCAACAATGCTGCGGTACTCAGTGGCATCATCAGGAGGAAGAATATCCCCATTCAGAGCAGACAATCGATCAGTGGCAGACATAGGAGTGGCAGCATGTTTGCACTTGAGCATACCTGCTCGGCGTAGCAAATCCATAGAGTACTTGCGCTGAGCGAGAGTGAGCCCAACAGAAGACCGAGAGACCTCAATCCCAAGAAAATAATGCAAAGTTCCCAAGTCCTTCACAGCAAAATCACCACTCAGAGCGGACAGTAGACGATCAGCAGCACCATCTGAGGAGCTTATGAGAATAATGTCATCAACATAGACCAGTAAATACATAGTCACCTCAGGACGCTGTAGAAGGAACAATGATGTGTCAGCGGTGGATGGAATAAAACCATGAGCCCGAAGAACAGAACCAAGACGTGCATGCCATGCACGAGGAGCCTGCTTAAGTCCATAAAGTGCCTTAACAAGGCGACATAGATGATGAGGACGAGCAGGGTCAACAAAGCCTGGAGGCTGACGCATATAAACCTCCTCCTCCAATACGCCATGCAGAAAAGCGTTCTGCACATCTAGCTGACGAAGAGACCACCCTCGCGTAATAGCCAATGAGAGAAGTAACCGAATGGTAGTCGGCTTAACAACTGGGCTGAAAGTATCCTCATAATCAAGACCATACCGCTGTTTGAAGCCCTTAGCCACTAACCGTGCCTTGTAGCGTTCAATGGAACCATCAGCATGCTTCTTGACCTTGAAGACCCACTTAGAATCAATAATATTGACACCGGAAACAGGAGGAACCAGCTGCCACGTATCATTTTTTAATAGTGCCTGAAACTCCTGTTCCATCGCTGTACGCCAGTACGGAATACCGAGAGCAGCCTGAAAGTGTCGAGGTTCAGAAGTCGGATCATCCTTAGCTTGCGCCATGCAGGCCGCAATCCATGCGACCGTCCCATCGGTGCGCTCCTTTGGACGGAAGATGCCATTTTGGCTGCGCGTGCGAGGACGCAAAACAGCAGGCTCAGGAGGCGTTGGCGACGCTGGACTCGCGGACGAGGCCGAGTCAGGCGACCCAACCAAACTGGGCGTCAACAGCCCCGAGCCAGATGGGCCAGGGGACTGGTCAGGCGCGGACGGCCCACGGGGAGTGGATGCGATGGAGTCCGGCGAGGCCGCCCGAGCTGCTGGGCCAGGCGATGATGGAGAGAAGACTGGCCTACTTGGGCCTGGCGACGATGGAGAGGATACCGGCCTACTTGGGCCTGGCGACGGGGCGGTAGAGGCTGGTCGGCCTGGGGCGGCAGAGGCCGGTCCACGCAAGGCGTGTGACAAGGGCGACAGGGACGGGTCGGGTGTGCATGGCGCATGCACCCGATCGACGTCCTGGACGGTAGGAGCGTCCGGAACAGGACCGTCCTAGTCCTCCAGCAGCTGTAGACGAGCTCCGCGACCGATACCTGCAGCATGTTTAGGGAGCAACGCAGGAGAGTATGCAACATCAACAAACTGATCAGGCGACGGTACAGTGGGGTGCTCAAGTGGTGAAGAGGTATTTTGGACAGTCGGAAGTGCAGAAAACGGAAACACGCTCTCATCAAAAACAACGTCACGTGAAATGTAGACACGATTAGACGGAACATGGAGGCACTTGTACCCTTTGTGGAGAGAACTGTACCCAAGAAAGACACATTTTTTAGACCGGAACTCTAGTTTACGCTTGTTATATGGGCGAAGGTGAGGCCAACACGCACACCCAAAAACTTTGAGGAACATATAATCTGGAGTTTCATTAAGCAAAAGTTCAAGTGGTGTTTTCATGTGAAGAAGTCGTGTAGGAAGCCTATTTATAAGGAAACAGGCGGTGGAAAAAGCATCACTCCAAAAACGAAAAGGAACAGAGGCATGAGCGAGCAAAGTTATGCCAGTTTCAACAATGTGACGATGCTTACGTTCAGCGGCGCCATTCTGTTGATGCGTATGAGGACATGACACTCGGTGCGAAATCCCAAGCTTATTAAAGAAAGTATTGAGGTGGTGATACTCACCCCCCCAATCAGATTGTACATGAATAATTTTTTTCTGAAGGAGACGCTCAACATGTGATTGAAATTGCAGAAAAACGTCGAACACATCAGATTTGCGCTTGATCAAATAAAGCCAGGTAAATCGACTATAAGCATCAATAAAACTAACATAATAATTATGGCCACTAACAGATGTTTGGGCATGCCCCCACACATCAGAAAACACAAGCTCAAGTGGAGTGTTGACTACACGACTCGACTCTGAAAAAGTGATGACTCTTGCCTTGCTGACAGGCATCACAAACTGTTTCAACACTTTTATTGGACACAACTGGAAGATCATGACGATGCAGCACATGACGAACTATAGGGGTAGCAGGATGACCAAGACGTGCATGCCAATGAGTAGACGACACACGTACACCACTGAACGCCTGAGGGACAGTCGGCACATCAAGCGCATAAAGCCCATGGCGCAGGCGACCTCTAAGAAGAACATCCCTCGTTTCCCGGTCCTTGACAAAAAAATGAAAACGGTGAAATTCAGCGAAGACATTATTGTCACGAGTAAGTTGAGGAACAGACAACAAACTACGTGTAGCGGAAGGAACTCTAAGGACATTGAGCAGATGTAACTGTTTGGAATTATGAGTAAGAAGTGACGCCTGACCAATATGTGAGATGTGCATACCTGCTCTGTTGGCGGTGCGAACCTGATCATGACCACGATATGGCTCCTGGGTGGAGAGCTTGCCCATCTCACTCGTCAGGTGAGTAGTAGCGCCCGTATCCATGTACCATGTCGGATCAATAGGATATGAAGGAGTGTGTCCATGGTCATTAGTTGCCAGGGCAGCCTGCTTGTCGTTGCCTTTGCCATTGTTGCCGATGCCGAGAAACTCCTTCTTGAAGCGGCGAGGACAGCGGGAGGCGATGTGACCTGCGAGGCCGCACAACTGGCATGAAAGCTGGACGCCACAGGAGGGACAGCAGGCGCATGGGCGCCCGCCACCAGTCGTGGGCGAAGGGGGCGCGGCAGGAGGCCGCGAGGCCTGCGGGGTCGGTGCTGCCATCTTGCCACCAGTTGGCGGCTTGTAGGGCTTCCCGTTGCCGCGCGTGGCGGCGTTGGCAGAAGCAAAACTCGGGGTGGCACGGCGAGACTTGACACGTTGCTCCGTGGCAAGAAGGCGCGAGTAGAGCTCCCGGGGTTGCAGCGGGGTGTCACGACCATTGATATTTTCAGCCAGATTATCATAGTCGTCGTCCAACCCATTCATGACATAGGTGGTGAAGTCCTCAGGGCGAAGAGGCTGACCAATGGATGCCAGGGTGTCGGCGAAGCCCGTCATCTTGTTGAAGTACTCGGTGATGTTGAGGTCAAGAAGCTTGGTCTCCCCAAGCTCGGTGCGGATGGCATGAGCACGCGCCTGCTGCTGAGACGAGAAGCTCGTGTGGAGAGCTGAGCACGCATCCCGAGACGTGGTGGCGAAGAATACGAGCGATGAGACTTTGTCCGAAAGCGAGGACTGGATGGCCGAGAGGATGGCCTGATCTTGAGCCACCCATGCGTGATATGACGGATGATACGGCGGCGGGCACGGCAGGGTGCCGTCGACGTACCCCTCGAGATAGCGACTCCGAAGTAGAGGCAGCACTTGTGCGCGCCACGCTAGATAGTTGTCTGGCTTAAGCTGCACCGGTATGAGATGCGCGAAGTAGAACGGCGAAGGTGCTCCGCTTAGGACGGCTGCAGCGTGCTCCGCGTGTGCAGCCGGCGGTGGCGCATAGGACGGAGCCGACGAAGGCACCGTAAGAGCTCCGTAAGGGGACGGCTGAAAGCTGCCGTAGGGAAGTGCCGATGCAGGGGCAGCAGGGCCATATGCGGAGGACGAGGCTCCGTAGGGCGCGGGCGCGGGCGTGCCGTATGAGGCTGGCGGAGGCGGGCCGTAGGGAGCTGGCGCGGGCGCGCCGTAGGGAGCTGGGCCCGAAGCACCGTAGTAGGCCGGGGCCGCGCCGTATGAAGCTAGCGCGTATGCACCAGATGCGATCGGCGCAGGGGCCGGTGCGCCATACGGTGTGGGCGTCGATCCTCCATATGGAGGAGATGCGATCGGTGCTGGCGCGGTAGGAGCCGAAGCATCAGGCACAATTCCGATCGTGTGCTCCGCCAGAGCAGTTGGTGGAGGTTGGTGTGGAGCCGCGGTGGCGGCCATCACCTGGGCAGATGGCTGGGCATACACCCATGCCAGAGGTTGCGACGCCAGAAACGGTGAGACGACGTTGGCGCCGAACGGCGCGGCGACGGCGACCGGCGCGGCGTCGGCAGGATTCGACCCAGAGGCGGCGGCGGAAGACATTGGGTCGACCTAGTCTGATACCATGTAGAAATACGTAAAAGCAGAGTTGAGGGGAATAGCTCGACAACCCTAATCGGGTGTGGCCTTTCATATATATATAGGAGTACACCAGGTGTACGTATACAAGGTATGTACAGGCTATGTAAATACAGTCTAACAGAAGGACGTCGAGGTCGCGGCAGATCCGGTACCGCAGAAGCAATATAGAGGCACAAAACGACGAGACGCAAATGACGGAGCTCTCTTCAGGAGGTGCGCCGATCACGAAGGTCGTGCGACTTACCTAACAGAAAAGACGAGCACACGCGTTGTGCGGTCGTGCGCCACCGTTATTTTCCGGTTCTGTACCGGTACCGTATGAATACGCTGGGTAATACGGGGCTTAAATCTAGGCTTCACGGGCCCGATGGAACTAAAAAACAACCGGGACAAACTTACCCCTTCGAGTTTCGCCAGGGACGGAGCACAGAAGCAAACCTCGTAGTTCATCTATGATGAGTACAACTTGAACAATGCAGTGGATGAAATCTACGCACTGCTGGCTATGTTATTAGAGTATGTGTAGAGTGATTCATATTGCTGATTTTTTATGACATGGCGACCTCATATACCGGACTGCTGGCTATGTTATTAGCCTTATTACTCTACACATACTCCATCTGTCCCAAAATATAAGGTGCACTTAAATTTCGCTGATCAACAACGTACATTTTAATCATGATTTATACTTATAATATGCCCACAAAATTAATATAATGATATGAAATTAATTTTTTGGCAAGACGAATGCAATAGTATCGTTTATACATTCTCAATCCGTACAATTTAGTACTCCCTCCATTACATAAAACAAGTCATATAAACTTAGTGAAAAGCCGACGTCATCTAAATTTGACCAGTTATATAGACAAAAATATAAACATTTATAATATCAAATCAATACCAATAGATGCAACATGAAGTATATTCTCGTAGTGTATTTGATCAATATTGTAGATACCGATATTTTCTAATGTATGTTTGGTCAAACTTAGAGGTAATTGACTTTTGACTAAATTTATAGATGTTTTATGAAATGGAGGTACTCCGTAGTATATATTAGTGGTCAAAGTTGAGTATCAAAACCAACAAAAAAATAGAAAGTCTTATATTTTAAAACGGGGAGGGAGTATTTTGTTAGTTAAAATCATAGTTAATTTTGACATAAATTCGTGAAGGACATGTAAAAAAAGAGGGAGTAGTATTCATTGTCTCACACTTACCACACCGAGTAAAAAAGGCGTCAATTTTTTCCCCAGGTCAACTAACGACCGTAATTGTGGATTCATGAATGAAATCACATCAAGCAATCGTAATCACCCTTCCTTTGGTCACACGCGGCTTAGTGCTCTTCCGTTGAAAGCACTGAAATCGTGCTCACGCTCTTTTTTGTCCTGGTGGAACGGTGCTCACACACTACAAAATGCATGCAAATACAAATTTTGTTAATGTGAAAAACTACAAAACTGACCTTGTGACCAAACTTCAGCACAAAATGAATCTATTCCGAAAATAATTTTGAATCTCACCATTTTTGGTAGCGCCTGTCTCGGGGGCGCTGCCCTCCACATGGTAGTGCCCTAAACTGCGACGCTAAGCCCCTGCCAACGTGGTAACACCGACCCCAAGCTGTCGCAAAAATTCTAAGTCAAAGTCAAAGAGGATAGCACCCTTAACTAGGGCTACCCGTGTCACGGTCATCTCCTCTCTTGGGCTACTCCAAGGGAAATCCAAGGTTTGGGTGTGTCGAATCGAACGATGACGGCGATATGGTGTCGTTCTCCCGCCTGTGTGCATCTGTGTGCATCGTCTTGAGGCAGGTGCTTGCTGGAGGCGTTAGGAGGTAGAGCAGCGTGGAATCCACCGCGTCGACAACAACGTGTCTCTGCGGCATGCCGCCATGGGGTTTCGGCGTTGGACGAGAGATTATTGGCACGCGCATGGTGGTGGCGTTGTCTGGCAGCAGCTACCAATAGCCTGACTTGGTTAATGTGTTGATCCATGTCCTGAAGATTTGGATCCACTATATATCGCTCTTTGTGAGTCCTAGTTTCGACTCGCCTGTTGGGAGTCTCCGCATGGGCCGGCCCATTTACACCGTTTTTTCTTTTTCCGTTCATTTTTCTTTGTCTTTGTTTTGTTATTTTGTCTTACTATTTCTTTCCTGTTTTATTTTTGTTTCTGTTTATTTTTTATTTTTCATTTTTTCTGTTTCACTTCTTTTCTTTTTTCTGATTTTTCTTTTTGCTTATTTTAAAATGGTTCATATTTTGAAAAATGTTTACTTTTTAAAATGTTTCAGATTTTTGAAAAATGGTTCTGATTTTGAAAAATGATTAGTTCCAAAAGTGGTTCAGTTTTTTAAATGTTTATTTTTTAACATAGTTCACTATTATTTTTGTTCGGTGGCATTTTCGGTTCAGTATAATTTTTGGTTCATCGGTATTTTTGGTTCGATAGTATTTCCGGTTCACTATTATTTTTGGTCCATCCAAATTTTAGTTCCTTTTTGGTTCACTTTTTCGGTTCATCGGTAATTTTGGTTCATCGGCATTTTCGGTTCTCTATTATTTCTGTTTCACCGGGAATTTCGGTTTACTATTATGTTCGATTCACGCGAATTTTGTTTTTGAAAATGGTTCAGTTTTGAAAAATGTTCGTTGTTTAAATGGTTCCGATTTTTGAAAAAAGTTCACTTTGAGAATTGTTTATATATATATAAATGTTCAATTTTGAAAAAAATTCAGAAATTTAAAAAGGTTCATACTCAACAACTATTTTTTTTAAATGGTTCAAATTTTGAAAATGTTTCAAATTTCAAAAATTATTTGAAAAACTTAAAAAGCCGCCGTCAAAGTAATACGTTTTTTATTTGAGGAGCCGAGAAAGGATTACGTGCTAGTAGCGATGCATATAAAAAAAAACTACGTCAGGATGCTTGAACTTGGGCCGGCCTAAGGTGCAGAATGATGCGAGGCTGGGATAAGACCAACACGGGCGATCTCTCTGTAGCACCCGCTACAAGCGATGCATAGGGAACCCTTGAAGATGGGTCAGCGGAAGACGACAGAGGCTGCTTCTGAAGTGTGTGAATGCGGTTCGCGCCGAGTGTCTGCTGCCCAGTTTGTGCTACCAGCTCACCGTTATATGGTTTGTGAAGCCTCCAGATATAAATGATGTTTGTAAATGTGAGGTCATAACACACGGCTCCGATCATGTCCGCCCCGGCGCCCCCTTTATCAAGTTTGTAGGTGTAGCGATAACGATTCAGGTTGATCAATTTATTTCTTTATAATGTTTCGTTCAATAATATATTAAAAAAAAGTTATGTGCATCATTTTGATGCCGAGTCCGGGTTTCAAACTCCATTTCGAAAAAATACTAGCCGTCAGAGAGGCATTGAATTGTGCGACAATTAATCAAGATTTAGCAAACCACTATATTAACATGGAAAACTCTGTATGGATTCGTACAGGTAAGTGACCTAGTCAAATATGGCGGATAATGCTGCCAATAACTATCATATCCTCGCATGGGATAATTTTTCCGCATGCGCCATACACATCAGTGTCAATGTAGTAACAGTACGCGTATGTAATGGTACAAGTTTCTTCTGAAATTTCAGTCCACACCTGTCATGTCACTTCAATCCGTTCTGATGTTTTCTTCCCAGCCGTATTCCTGCTAAAACCAATCCCGTACGTCTTACGACTTTACAGTATGTACTGTACTTGCTAACTTGCTTGTAGACTGTAGTTAATCAGTCTAAGTAGGTAACGTAAGTAATTATGAAACTTTTTTCCGAGAATTTCCAATGCTATATACCTTGAAGCTTAAAGTAGTTCATCTTTCATGTTTGCATGATGAGTTTCATATTTCCAATGCGGCTCCGGGACCGCGTTGGCTGCGGGGTGGAGGATCCGGGGCCTCTGCGCCCGGATCTGGCAGGGGGCGGACCTGGCCGTGCGGGCGGCGGGTTGCGCCCATGAGGTCGCGGCGGCGCGGGCGGGCTGCGGGGGCGCCGGGTTCTAGGCCCGTGAGGGCCGCATTTGGGCCGCACGGGCCGGCGCGGTTTCGTCGTCAAGGTGCGCAGGCGGGCGATGAAGGTGGTACTGGGTGCTTCGGTGTGGTGGTCGGCAACGAAGGAGTGATGCTCAGCAAGCCCTGCTCCATGGTCTTGAAGATCTGCGGCCTTTTCTGATGTGGAGGAGCTCCGGGCGAAAGCCCTGCACTGACCACGGTCAGTGCCGGTGACAATGGCGCTTCGGGCGTCATCTTCCTCCTTGGAGGTGTCACCGTGGACACCATTTGCTCTCTGAAAATGGTATGTGTTCTCCGGTGAAAACCTTGGCTCCGGTTGGTCGGAGCGGACGACGGCGGCGTTTTCGTCGCTTCCCTCTTGGGGGCGTCGTCTTGGAGAACCAGCTGGTGTCTTTTGCGTGGAGCTCCTTTGCGCCAATGTTTGGTGGACGTCGGGGCAGCGGCTCTGGATGGTGGTTGTGCGCCGAGGCGGCGACCTCGGGAAGCGATGCAGCGACGACTCTATGGGGTAGTGTTGTTGCCCCGCATGGCGTGGGCGACAATCTCGAGCTGCGAGGGCAGCGGGGTTGTCGGCTCGGTCAACGCATCCCAGTGGGGGGTCTGGCAGTATGTCGAGGTGGCGGCCTCGGATGTGGTGTGGCGGCCGTGGTCTGGGGATATTTGCTCTGTGCAGTTTGGGCTGCGGCAGCTAGGTCGTGCGGCGTTGCAGCTCCGGTGCGAGCGGTGGCATGTCGGGGCGGCGGCCCCGGAAGGTGGTACAGGTGGATTGCGCAGGGTGTGACAGAGAGGTGGATGTCGGGGCGGCGGCTCCGAGGTGTTCGCGTTGAGGCTTCTGTGGCGACGATGATGATGATGATGATGTGCGATGTCGGAGACGTGGCTGTGGCTGCGGTAGTCGGCTCTTCTCCGGCGTGTCCTTGGGGTTGCCTCGGCGTGTTTTGTTGCTGAGAAGTCAAGCCGGCAATTCCGTCCATGGGCACGTCCGCCCATGGGCACCCGACCCTAATGGGCAGGGTTTGGGTCGCTATGTTCACCCATGGGTCTCGCCCATGGGTGACCCGATTAGTCGTGGGTAGGGTATGGGCAGACATATCTGCCCATGGGTCAATCTGTTCTTGTTGATGAAGAAGAACCAATGGTAATTCTAACTTGTACTCATTAATTCATACATGCTATGTTTTTATAGATCATCTCATATATTGCTTATAATTTTCAGGAAGAAGATGTATCGGTCTTAACTGAAGATTAAAGAAAGGAGGAAAGGGCGAGAGCTAGGCGCTGGCTGCTAGCTAGCAAGCTTTCCTGGGCGTTTTTGCTGGCCTGCTGCTGCTGTGCCTTCCTGGACGTGTTTGATGTTGCCTTCCTGGGAGCTCTGAACTCCTCTTATTTGGCTCCTGTATAAGCTTGTTACCTTCCTGTGCGTTGGCTGCTGCTAGCAGGCTGCTGGCATGCGTGGGCGATGGCTGCTGCTGCTGCTAGCTAAGTAGCTAGTTTCTTGTAATTCCTGGGAGCTCCTTGTTGTAATGCTTACTTTAGTCTATTAGTTATTTGTGTCTCGGAACTTCACAAGTTATTCCTTCCTGTGAATCAAACTTGATTTGTTATTTGTGTTTGTGTGAACAATCAGACTATTTGATGTACTGAATCTGATGTGCTGTCTGTATTGATGTGCTGTCTGTAGACCCGATGGGTCGCCCATCGGGTCGGGTGACCCGACGGGTATGGGCATGGGCATGAATTCTGACCCATGGGCAGGGTCGTGGGCAGAGAAGCTTGCCCATTTGCTTAACGGGCATGGGTCTGGAAGAGGTCGACCCGCCCCTTACCCGACCCATTGCCGGCCTTACTGAGAAGTCGAAGCTGCTGTGGTGGGTTCCCGGTGGTGTACGATGACTGGCGACAGATGTTCCTTTCGGCGAGTTTCCACGGCGCCAGCCTGCCTGGTTCTCTCTTTTTAGCTCTTCATCGACTCGAAGATGCGCTGTCTTGTCGCAGGGGCTGTGTGGCACAAATCTTCATATGGCTCCACACGGCCACGACAGTGTGGGTTGGCTCGACGACTGCCTGCAGCGAAGTCGGAGTCGCATGCTCGGAGTTTCGGGTTGGCGGCGTTGTCAGGGGAATAATTAACCCGCGACTTATTCAAGGCCAAAACAGCGACTTCATGTTCACGCTATTATTGGGCCACGTAAAAGATGGGCCGATCAAGGATCGCGGCCTGCCAAAGGAAGGCTCCAGAAGGTCGGTGGTAAAACTTGCCTTGGATGACAAGCTTGCAATCGGCTTCGTGTAGAACTCTTGTAACCTAGCAGCCTCTGTGTATATAAAGAGGACTCGCAGGACTTAGACAGGGTCAAGCTATCAAGCCCTAAACCCTAGCTCTTACGGCGAGTTCCCAGATCGAATCGCCACCATTGTAACACCACATATATCATATCAATACCAAGCTAGGGTAGGCAGGAAGTAGGTCTTTACCTCACATTGAGGGGCCGAACCTGGGTAAATCTGTGTTCGTCCTTGTTCCTGCGATCCCAAGCTCGGAGACGATTGACTCACGCAAATCCCACACAGACGAAGTCATCCATGACATCTGACGTGACAAACCCACGACAGTTGGCGCCCACCGTGGGGCCTACGGTCAAGAGCGTCACGTTCCGCGCAGGATCGATGAAAGGAGCTGAAGATCTCGCCATTGGCCACATCATCATGGTCGATGGCACGCCTCTCATTGACGATTCAAGCTGGGGACCAGAAGCTGATTACCTGGAGACAGGTCGCGTCATCCCGTTTGGATCTATTCATGTCTTCGTCGGTTTCATTGGCGGCGGATCTGTTAGCTCAGTCCAAGAAGGCGACTCAGCAGAAGGATTCGCCAGCGACGGAGAAGAGTCTGGAGAGCATGGACTCGCAAGAATTTGGGTCCATCATACCAGCTCTTGAGGACAGTTACTGGGATTACGCACCAGTGGTAGGACAAGAGGCGGCACCAGTTGGAGTCTACATGGCCGGAGGTGCAAGTACGTCAGGAACTGCGGGAGAAGCCGAAAGATCGACACCTCCCGGCAACCCACTACTCATCCCGGTGTCAGCCGCGAACGCCGCTGTCCGCGCAACAGAAATTGAGGCCGCCAGGGCCGAGCTCCTTACGAGGTTCGGAGGATGGAAGCAGAGCGCTGCAGGCTCGAACAGGTGAACCAAGGAATCCAACAGGAACGGCAAAGGATAGCCGCGCTCGCCGCGACTCAAAGACAAGTTGACTCGCAGGCGCAAGCGCGCGCGACTCAACCAACAATAGAACTTCCACCCACTCCAGCGCTGGAGACCAACCAGTCGCAAGGATTTTGGAACCATCGATTGACCACGAAGCCCAGCAACTACCATCGCAACAACCAAGGAGGTTTCATACCCCACAAGGCCACTACCAAAGCCCGGTCGATAACATGTATGCAGCGGCGAATATCTTGACACAGATGGTACCAACAGGCGACGACCCAATCAACACTGAAGCACGGCGTGCGATACAGATGTTGAGCACTGCTGTCCTACAACAGCCAACAGGGCAGAAGCGAGGGGCAGCAGCCCCCCGTACTGGCCGGCCGCGGGACGCGGCAGAAAGAAGCGTCCAAAGCCGGCCACCGAGGATATATCAAGGGTCGCGCAGAGGCAGCAGGAACAAGCCGCAGAAGCACAGGCTATCATGCCAACGACGCAGACGCGGCTCGTGGAAGTTAACAACCCTACGGGCACATCCACAGCTTTGTCCTCGCGACTCAAAGGTCCGGCATGCTTCACTGAGAAGATCAGATCGGAACCTTTCCCTGAAGATTTCAAAGGACCACGCAAGGTGGCAAACTATAACGCCAGCATGGACCCTACCACCTGGCTAAACAACTACGAGATGGGGATGAGTATTTTAAATGCTTCAGAAGAGATATGCGCAAGGTACCTCAACATGATGTTGGAGGGCGCGGCTCACATATGGCTACAAAATCTACCCCCCAACTCCATAAATACCTGGGAAGAGTTGAAAGACGCTTTCGTCAAAAACTTCCAAGGAACCTGCAAGCGACTCTGCAATATAGAAGATCTAGAGCGTTGCGTTCAAAAGGAAGGCGAGTCAAGTCGCCACTGGATGAGGAGGGTGGCAGAAATTATACACTCCTCAGACAACATACCTCCAAGCTCAGCTGTCCTAGTCATGGAGAAAAATTGTAAGTTCGAACCACTGATCCATAAGTTAGGTCGCATGAAGGGCAAAGTCAAGAGTCTCAGCGAGGTAATGGCTGCGGCTAACAAATACGCTGGCTCAGACAAGACCCGAGATGCGTCAGATGGAGAAGAGGAGAAGGCCGCTGTTGAAGGAAAGAAAAATACCAGCAAGCCTCAACAGCAACAAACTAGCCACAACAACGCGAATCAAAACAAGCGCAAGAGTGAAGAAGGAAACTCCGGGCTTGTCGCCAACACACGTGGAGGTTTCAGGGGCCAACGAGGAAGAGGCCGAGGAATCGGCTCTCGTCCAATTAACATGGAAGAAGTTTTTAATCGGCCGTGCGATCTTCACACGGGAGGCGACGGGCGGCCAGCAGACCATACCAAGGCGCAATGTAATTATTACAAAAGTGGAAAGAAGAAAGCCAACACAACAGGGGAAACCACCATGAAGGAAGCCCTGGTGCGACTCATGGTTCAGGCCGGACCGCACAATGCGAGTAACCCCAGGCAGGTGGGGCAGTACCATACAATAGTTATCAACACCTCCAAGAGGGAAGAAATTAAGTCGCAGAAGCCAGCAGGTAAATACTGTGATACCAGCAACCCCCAATTGGCTAAAATGGTCAGAGCATGCAGTCACTTGGAGTCGCGACGATCATCCGCCACAAGTGCGAGAGCCAGGGAAACTGGCGCTAGTTGTGGCACCTTATGTAGCAGGATACAAGCTAACCAAAGTGCTTATGGACGGGGGAAGCAGCATAAATATCATGTACTACGATACGTTCAAGCGCTTGGGGCTCATGGACTCCAGCCTGCAACACACGACGACCGTATTCACGGCATCGTCCCAGGAAAGTCAGCACAGCCAGTGGGAAAGATAACCCTGGGAGTAACCTTTGGGACGGAAGAAAACTTCAGAAGCGAGTTCATATGCTTCGAAGTGGTAAAATTCCAGAGCCCATATCACGCCCTGTTCGGACGAACAGCCTTCGCCAAGTTTATGGCCAGGCCATGCTACGTTTACCTACAGCTGAAGATACCAGGACCAAGAGGGGTCATCACAGTGCACGGCGATAGAGAAAAAGCAATAGAGTGCGAGGAGGGAGATGCAGCCTTCGCAGAATCAGCTTGTGCCGCTGAAGAGCTAAAGAGTTATAAGTCGCAGGTGGATCCCAATGATATGAGCGTAGTTACCACGCCATCTGCCGAACCACCAATGAAATTCAAAGCGGCCCAAGACACCAAGCAGATAGATCTTGTTCCTGGCGACTCATCCAAGCAGGCGAGCATCGGAGCCCACATGGAGAAAGAACAGGAGCGGGCACTCATCGCTTTCCTTCAGGAAAACAAGGACATCTTCGCATGGAAACCATCAGATATGCCAGGGGTGCCAAGGGAATTGGCAGAACACAGTCTTAACGTGAACCCCCTGGCCAAGCCAGTAAAGCAACCGCTGCGGCGTTTCCACGACGACAGGAGAAAAGCGATAGGGGAAGAAATAGCTCGCCTATTGGCCGCAGGATTCATCACAGAAGTATATCACCCGGAGTGGGTGGCAAACCCAGTCCTAGTTATGAAAAAGAACGGTACATGGCGAATGTGCATTGACTACACCAGTCTCAACAAAGCCTGTCCAAGGACCCATTTGCCTTGCCAAGGATTGACCAAGTGATTGATTCAACACCGGATGCGAGTTGTTGTGCTTTCTTGACGCCTATTCAGGCTACCATCAAATCAAGATGAAGAAGGAGGACCAGGAAAAGACATCCTTCATCACACCTTTGGGGCCTTTTGCTATGTAAGCATGCCCTTTGGATTGAAGAACGCAGGTGCGACTTACCAGAGGTGCATTCAAAGTTGCTTGCATGAGCAGATAGGTCGCAACGTTCACGCCTATGTGGACGATATCGTCATTAAATCGCAAGTAGGCCAGGATCTCATCAGTGACTTGGAAGAAACCTTCACAAATCTCAGAAGATATAACATGAAGCTCAACCCGACGAAGTGCGTCTTTGGAGTACCAGCGGGGAAGCTATTGGGGTTCATAGTGTCAGAAAGAGGCATCGAGGCCAACCCTGACAAGATAAAGGCTGTAATGGACCTCCAAAAACCAGAAAAGATCAAGGACGTACAGCGACTTACCGGTTGCGTCGCGGCGTTAAGTCGCTTTATATCAAGACTGGGAGAAAAAGCCCTGCCTTTATACAGACTGCTGAAAAAATCAGATACCTTCGTTTGGGACTCAGAAGCCGACGAAGCTTTAACAGCCCTGAAGATTCAGTTGACAAATGCTCCAGTTCTGGCAGCTCCAAAAGATAAGGAGCCCATGCTATTGTACATAGCTGCAAACTCTCGTGCCGTAAGCGCCGTGATGGTTGTAGAGAGACAAGAGCCAGGCAAGGAGTACCCAGTCCAAAGGCCAGTATACTACGTAAGTGAGGTGCTCACGACTTTAAAGCAGCGTTACCCACAGTGGCAGAAGCTAGTGTTTAGAGTATTCATGGCGAGTCACAAGCTGAAGCACTGATACGTCTCAAACGTATCTATAATTTTTGATGTTCCATGCTTGTTTTATACCAATTGCTACATGTTTTGCTTCTAATTTATATCACTTTTATACATTTTTTGGGACTAACCTATTAACAAGATGCCGAAGTGCCAGTTCCTGTTTTCTGCTGTTTTTGTATTCCAGAAAAGCTAGTCTAGAAATATTCTCGGAATTGGACGAAACTACACGGGGGTGCCTATTTTTTCAGAACACGCCTGACGGAGCGAAGAAGCAACAGAGGAGGGCCACCAGGGCCCCACACGCCACTAGGGCGCGGTTCCCCCCTGCCGTGCCTGGGGTGGTGTGGGCCCCTCGGGGGTCCGCAGCCGCCGCCCTTTCGCCTACTTATTCCCCCCGACGCGAAAACCCTAAGTACCTGAGCAAATATCCACGAAAAGATCCAGAGACACCGCCGTCGTCAACCCTAGCTCGGGAGGGTTCAGAACCTCTTCCCGGCACCCTGCCGGAGAGGGGAATCATCACCGGAGGCTTCTACATCGCCATGCCTGCCTCCGGAGTGACGCGTGAGTAGTTCATCCTTGGACTACGGGTCCATAGCAGTAGCTAGATGGTTGTCTCTCCACTTTGTGCCATCATGTTTAGATCTTGTGAGCTGCCCTACATGATCAAGATCTTATTATTGTAATGCTACATGTTGTGTTTGCTGGAATCCGATGAATATTGAATATTATGTCAAGTTGATTATCAATCTATCTTATATGTTATTTAAGATCTTGCATGCTTTCGTTACTCGTAGATGCTTTGGCCAAGTAGATGCTTGTAACTCCAAGAGAGAGTATTTATGCTAGATAGTGGGTTCATGTCTCCGTTTAACCTGGGACAGTGACAGAAAGTTCTAAGGTTGTGGATGTGCTGTTGCCACTAGGGATAACCTAACGATGTTATGTCCACGGGCATATGTGTTTGTTTACATTATGCACTTTACTTAATGCAATTATCCGTTGCTTTCAACTTAATACCAACGGGGGACTCGGATGACAACCCGGCGGTGGATTATTAGTCATAGATGCTGTTGGATAACGGTCTATGTATTATGTCGTAATGCCCAATTAAATATCATAGTAGTCAACATGTCATGTATATGCATTGTCATGCGCTCACTATTCGTCAATTGCCCAGCTGTAATTTGTTCACCCAACATGTTAGTTATCTTTTATGGAGAGACACCACTAGTGAACTGTGGACCCCGGTCCATTCTTTTACACTGATTAAACAACCACAAACTGCAAACTGTTCCTTTTTCATTCTCTGCAATTTAATACTCATTTTTCACACCATACGTTTAATCCTTTGTTTTCAGCAAACCAGTGAGATTGACAACCTCATTGTTTCGTTGGGGGCAAAGTAGTTTGATTGTGTTGTGTGCAGATTCCACGTCAACAGTACAGACTCCCTGCGACAGCTATTTTTCTGGCGCCGTTGACAACTTCTGAAGAGTTGCTGCTCCTACTGGTTCGATAACCTTGGTTTCTTTCTGAGGGAAACTTGCTGCTGACTACATCATACCTTCCTCTTGGGGTCTCCCAACGAACGTGTGTTTCACGTCATCAAGCTATTTTTCTGGCGCCGTTGCCGGGGAGTAGAAGTACTTCAGTTCAAGAGCTGCTGACCTCCCCTTCAACACGCAAGCTATTTTTCTGGCGCCGTTGCCGGGGAGACAGCAGTCTTCTGCAAGGATTAAATTTTTCTTCGAGGAATTTATTGGATTCGGCCGCTGGAGGCACCTTTATGTCCATCACTTTGGGTGCTGCAACGAAGCTTCTTGATGATATGATGATTAATTATTCTGAGTGGCACACCGAGAGAGCTCCAACAGGTAAGAAGGTAAATTCTGTTGAGGAAACCTCCTCCTTGAGTGCCAAAATCGATACTATTATGTCTATGCTTTCAAATGGTCAAACACACATTGATCCAAATAATGTTCCTTTAGCTTCTTTGGTTGCTCAAGAAGAGCATGTTGATGTGAACTTCATTAAAAATAATAATTTCAACAACAATGCTTATAGGAATAATTTTGGTATAGCAATTATAGGCCCTATCCTTCTAATAGTGGCAATGGTTATGGAAATTACTATAGTAACTCCTACAATAATAATAAGAGTGTACCCTCTGATCTTGAAGTTATGTTTAAGGATTTTATTAGTACACAAACTGCTTTTAATAAAACTGTTGAGGAGAAATTTGGGAAAATTGATGTGCTTTCCTCTAAAGTTGATAGTCTTGCTCTTGATGTTGACTTATTGAAACTAAAGAACATGCCTCATGATGTTAAAGAGAGCAAAACTCTCAATGCTATACATAGGAAGAGTGTTAGATTTAAACATGTTTTAAATATGCTTCTTGATGCTCTCTTTTATGATTCAACTCTTATACATATGAGAGCATCATCGAACTTTCTGCGCCTAGCTGAAAGGCGTTAAAGAAAAGCGCTTATGGGAGACAACCCATCGTTTTTATTTGCTGTTATTTTTGTTTTCTTTGAGTCAAGGAGTTTTGTTACTTCTGTAGCAACTCCTTTGTATCTTTATTTTATCGCAATGTTGTGCCAAGTAAAGTTCTATATTGAAAGTTGATGCAAGATTTGGATTTCTGCGCAGTGACAGATTTTTAGCTGTCACGGATTTGAGCTTATCTCCCTGTAGAAAATTCAAAAAATTCTGAAAAAATCACGCATATTCCTGAGATATGTACGCAACTTTCATTATTTTAGGCCAGATCCATCTGAGCAACTTAAGTGCCTCGAAAAAATTCGTCATTCCAGACTGTTCTGTTTTTGACAGATTCTGCCTTTTGTTTTGCATTCGCTCTTTTACTGTGTTTGTGTGGATTTCTTTGCTCCACAAAGCATTGGTGGCTGTAGCTAATGTCCAGAAGCTTTGGGATTGATTGTATCATTACAGAATATGAGAATTTTTGATTATGCACTAACCCTCTAATGAGAACTGTCTTGAGTTTGGTGTGAAGGAAGTTTTCAAGGATCAAGCGAGAAGGGTGATATTATGTGATCAAGAAGAGTGAAAAGCCTAAGCTTGGGGATGCCCCCGTGGTTCATCCCAACCATATTCAGAGAGACTCAAGCGTCTAAGCTTGGGGATGCCCAAGGCATCCCCTTCTTCATCAACAAACTTATCAGGTCATCTCTAGTGAAACTATATTTTAATTCTTTCACATCTTATGCGCTTTACTTGGAGCGTCTGTGTGTTTTTATTTTTGTTTTTGTTTGAATAAATTCGGATCCTAGCAATCCTTGTGTGGGAGAGAGACACGCTCCGCTTTTTCATGTGAATACTCATGTTCTTCACTTATATTTGTTGAGTATTCTTAACTAGCTACTGCAGTGCTTTTAGCTCCTGTTTTTCATGCATCTCTTCGAGCTGTTAGCACTTGTTTATAAATACTCTCTTGCTGCATTATATTATCATTTGGAGAGTTTATGTTTAAATAAATTGATTGGTGTTTGTTTGGAAGAAAGAAAATGCTACATGTAGTAGTTGGTATTGGAAAAGACATATGCATTCTTGTAGATCATTGTCTTGTTTGATTTGATGCTTTGCAATTGTTTTGAGCTCTCAAGTAGATCATGTTTAAGCTCTTGCATCATGTAGTTAAAGCCTAGTAGTGGAGAACTACCGTAGAGCTTGTTGAGACTTGGGATGCATATTTGTTCTCTCTAAGGTCTAGATATTTTCTGGTAAAATGTTTGAGCAACAAGGAAGACAGTGTAGAGTCTTATAATACTTGCAATATGTTTTTATGTGATTCTTGCTGTACCGGTTTATACTTGTGTTTGCTTCAAACAACCTTGCTAGCCTAAACTCTGTACTGAGAGGGAATGCTTCTCGTGCATCCAAAACTTGAGCCAAAACCCATGCCATTTGTGTCCACCATACCTACCTACTATGTGGTATTTCCTGCCATTCCAAGTAAATATTTCATGTGCTACCTTTAAACTATTCAAAACTTTATTACTCCTTATTTGTGTCAATGTTTTATAGCTCATGAGGAAGTATGTGGTGTTTTATCTTTCAATCTTGTCATTTACTTCTGACAGACTTTCACCAATGGACTAGTGGCATATACATCCGCTTATCCAATAATTTGCAAAAAGAGCTGGCAACGGGGTGCCCAGCCCCAATTAATTACAACTTTCATTAATAATTCTCTTCACATGTTTTGCCCTGATTTATCAGTAAGCAACTTAATTTTGCAAATAGACACTCCTCCATGGTATGTGAATGTTGGAAGGCACCCGAGGATTCGGTTAGCCATGGCTTGTGTAAGCAAAAGGTTGGGAGGAGTGTCATCTATAAAGAAACTAAAATACATGTGTAAACAAAAGAGAAGAGGGATGATCTACCTTGCTGGTAGAGATAACGTCCTTCATGGGAGCCGCTCTTGAAAGTCTGGTTGACAAGGGGGTTAGAGTGCCCACTACCATTCGTTGACAACAACAAACACCTCTCAAATACTTATTTTGTGCTCTCTATATGCTTTCGAAAACTTAAAAAGCTCTAGCACATGATTTAATCCCTGCTTCCCTCTGCGAAGGGCCTATCTTTTACTTTATGTTGAGTCAGTTTACCTACTCCTTTCTATCTTAGAAGCAAACACTTGTGTCAACTTTGTGTGCATTGATTCTTACATATTTACTTATTGCACTTGTTATATTGCTTTATGTTGACAACTATCCATGAGATATACATGTTACAAGTTGAAAGCAAATGCTGAAACTTAATCATCCTTTGTGTTGCTTCAATGCCTTTTACTTTGAATCTATTGCTTTATGAGTTACCTCTTATGCAAAACTTTTTGATGCTTGTCTTGAAAGTACTATTCATGAAAAGTTTTTGCTTATATGATTCATTGTTTACTCTTTATCTATTTGTTAGCAAACTATAGATCATTGCTTTGAGTCACTTCATTCATGACATGAGCCTTGCAATATATTGATCAAGATTGTGTGAAAGCATGTCTCCTCAGAAATTATTTGTTGTTATCGTTTTACCTACTCGAGGACGAGTAGAACTAAGCTTGGGGATGCTTGATACGTCTCCAACGTATCCATAATTTCTGCTGTTCCATGCTTATATTATACCATTTGCTACATGTTTTATATACACTTCATATCACTTTTATGCATTTTCTGGGACTAACCTATTAACAAGATGCCACAGTGCCAGTTCCCTGTTTTCTGCTGTTTTTGGTTTCAGAAAGTTACTTCTGGAAATATTCTCGGAATTGCACGAAACAAAAGGCCAGTCCCTATTTTTCCACACGTACACGGAGTCCGAAGGAGAGACGAAGAGAGCCACGAGGTGGCCAAACCACCTGGCGGCGCGGCAGTGGGCCCAGCCGCGCCCCTGTGGTTTGGGCCCCTCGGGGGTCCGCCGACATCGCCCCTTCGCCTATTTATTCCCCGAGACGTGAAAACCCTAAAACACCGAGCCTTTCATCCAGAACATATTCGCTGCCGCCGCCGTCGTCAACCCTAACTCGGGGGGTTCTGAAGCTCTTCCCGGCACCCTGCCGGAGAGGGGAATCATCACCGGAGGGCTCTACATCGCCATGCCCGCCTCCGGAGTGATGCGTGAGTAGTTCATCCTTGGACTATGGGTCCATAGCAGTAGCTAGATGGTTGTCTTCTCCACTTGTGCCATCATGTTTAGATCTTGTGAGCTGCCTATCATGATCAAGATCATCTTATTGTAATGCTACATGTTGTGTTTGCTGGGATCTGACTTATATTGATACCTATGTGGAGCTGAATATTATATTATCATGTCTATGTCATTTGTGATCTTGCATGCTCTCCGTTACTTGTTGAAGCCTTGGCCAAGTGAATACTTGTAACTCCAAGAGGGGGTATTTATGCATGATAGTTGGGTTCAACCTCTATTTAACCTGGGATAGTGACAGCAAGTTCTAAGGTTGTAGATGTGTTGTTGCCACTAGGGGTAAAACAGCAATGCTTTATTCAAGGATGAATGTATTGTTTACATTACGCACATTACTTAATGCAATTGTCTGTTGCTTGCAACTTAATACTGGAAGGGGTACGGATGTTAACCGGAAAGTGGACTATTTAGGCATAGATGCATGCTGGATAGCGGTCTATGTACTTTGTCGTAATGCCCAAATGAATCTCATAGTAGACACCACAGCTCACACATGCATGTTATATGCACTTATCAATTGTCAATTGCCCAGCTGTAATTTGTTTACCCAGCATGTTAGTTATCTTATTGGAGAGACACCACTAGTGAACTGTGGACCCCGGTCCATTCTTTTACATCTGAAATACAATCTACTGCAATCATTGTTCTCTACTGTTTTATGCAAACAAACATCATTTCCATTCGATACGTTTAACCCTTTGTTTTCAGCAAGCCGGTGAGATTGACAACCTCACTGTTAAGTTGGGGCAAAGTAATTTGATTGTGTTGTGCAGGTTCCACGTTGGCACCGGAATCCCTGGTGTTGCGCCGCACTACACTCCTTCACCAACACCTTCGAAGCAACCTCGTTTTCCTACTGGTTCGATTAAACCTTGGTTTCATACTGAGGGAAAACTTGCTGCTGCACTCATCATACCTTCCTCTTGGGGTTCCCAACTGACGTGTGACGTACAAGCATTGTTTTCTGGCACTGTTGCCGGGGAAGATACGAAGCTTCCTGCAGATATTTTTCCCGTCAACTACACGCCATCAGGCATCGGCACCCCCCTAGCAACCCACTTCTTGTCCCCGTGTCAGCCACGAACGCCGCCTCCGTGCAACAGAAATTGAGGCCGCCAGGGCCGAGCTCCTGTATGAGGTTCGAAGGATGGAAGAAGAACCGCAGGCTCGATCAGATAAACCAAGGAATTCAACAGGAGCGGCAGAGAGTAGCCGTGCTGGCTGCGACTCAACGACAGGTTGACCCGCAAACACAGCTGCGCGCGACTCAACCAACAGTGGAAATCCCGCTCACTCCAGCCGCGGGAACGGGAATCCAGACGTGCGGAAGGAAGGGTACCAATAAATCAAGAGACCCAGCAACAACCAAGGGAGGTTTCACACCCGCAGGGCCATTACCAGAACCCTGTCGATAATATGTATGCTGCGGCTAATATCTTGACTCAGATGGTACCAACAGGCGATGACCCGGTCAATGCTGAGCGCGGCGCGCGATTCAGATGCTAAGTACGGCGTCCTGCCTGCAACAAGCCAATAGGGCGGAAGCCGAAGCACAGCTGCCCTCGTACCAGCCAATCACAGGATTGCAGCAGAAAAGAAGCGTCCAAAGCAGGCCACCAGAGAACGTGTCAGGAGTCGCAAGAGGCAGCGGAGCAAGTCACAGAAGCGCAGGCGAATACGCCAGTGGTGCAAACGCGGCCCGCAGATAACCCCGCAGGCGCGCCACAGCCCTGTCCTCGCGACTCAAGGGACCGGCGTGTTTCACTGAAAGGATCAGATCGGAACCTTTCCTGAAGATTTCAAAGGGCCACGCAAGGTGGCAAACTACAACGCCAGCATGGATCCAACCACTTGGCTCAACAATTACGAGATGGGCATGAGCATCCTAAACGCATCGAAGAGATCTGCGCGCGCTACCTAAACATGATGCTAGAAGGTGCAGCGCACATTGGCTGCAAAATTTGCCTCCCAACTCTATAAATACTTGGGAGGAACTGAAGGATGCCTCGTTAAGAACTTCCAAGGAACTTGCAAACGACTCTGCAATATAGAAGATCTAGAGCGTGTGTCCAAGAAGGAAGGCGAGTCAGTCGCCATGGATGAAAAGGGTGCAGAAATAATACACTCCTCAGATAATATACCACCAAGCTCAGCCGTCCTAGCGATGGAGAAGAAAACTGCAAGTTCGAGCCGC
>CAMZMU010000036.1:41394826-41502746 GCA_947311845.1 Poa pratensis | reverse complement strand
TGTTATCAACTGGGCTGAGTTCCAGGAGAAGTTCTGATAGGATCAAATAGACGATCCGTATGTTTTGGCCCAATCTTTCACGGTACTAGCAGCACCAAGAACTTCCGATCAAGCAAAGATTGCGAGATCGTAAGAACAAACACTAGCGTTGAGTAGATTAGATCAATCTCCACGCAGAGTAGCGACAAAATCCCTCGCGGATCAGCAACAAAGAACACGATATTTGGTGTCCCCGACATGGGACGTTTTCTGTAGTTTTTCTCTCAATAAATTCAACCCCCGTACATTGGCCGTAGCCAGCCCTTTATATAGGCGACGCAACTACCATGAAACTGAACGGAAACAAATCAAAACAGAATCGGACTCTCTCTCCTATTTAGACTAATCCTATATTACCTAATTAAATATACGGCCACACGTGAACACAAAAGGACAAAACCAACTTAGACCCAATTCTCATACGTAGACTAAAACACTAGGAAATATAGAGTCTTACGAAGGATGGATGGATCGGACTGGGACTTCGATCGATCCAACCATGATAGTTGTGCATGGTGTTCTGAACGTCGGTACAACTCCTCCGGTGCTACTAGCTAGACTGAAATATGTTTCATAGGAATTATCTGCTCCTTGTTGGACTTGCTCGTCACTTCTGTCTGGCTAGTACCATCTACAATTGCAGTAACATGTCTTGTTCCTCTCCGTTTTGCTGGAATCAAATATGATGTACAGATGGCCACATCATCTCCTCCCCCTTGAGACCAAACCGTCCTCGGTTTTGGGTTAGTTTCTGTACCTTCTTCTGCAAAAATAATAGTAGCCAGCTTGATTTCTCCATCCAACATGGGTCGCAGTACAACGCCGTCTCCATCTTGCCAAAAAGAATAAGTGTTGGACCTCCCATCATGTGTGACACGGCGATCATATTGCCATGGTCTTTCCAACAACAAGTGACATGCATCCATAGGCAAGACATCACATATAACTGTATCAGTATACTGACCCACTGAAAATTTGAGACGCACCTTGTGAGTAACTTTCAGCTTGCCAGATTCATATAGCCATTCGATGCAGTGTGGTTGCGGATGTTTCCATGTAGACAATGCTAATGCATCCACCAAGCTCTTGCTGACCACGTTAGTATAGCTTCCACTATCAATGACTAGCTTGCAGGAGGTGTTATTAACTTGGCATTGGGTCTGAAGACGTTATTCTTGGAATGGATTGGTTAACCAAGTATCACGGTCGTATTGACTGTGCCCGAAGAGCTGTTTCTCTCACTTCAGAAGATGGAGTTGAAGTGAAGTATGCATCTGAGACCAGCCAGACCCAACCCGGATGCCATGAGGGCATAGCTCGACCCGCCCTAGATGAGATCCGTGTTGTTCACCTATTCCGAGATGTTTTCCCTGAAGAGTTGCCTGGTATGCCGCCAGACCGGGATATTGAGTTCATAATTGAGCTTATCCCAGGAACAGCCCCTATATCCCAAAAGCCTTATCGGATGAATCCGGAAGAACTGGTTGAGTTGAAGAAGCAGTTGGCATATGCTCAGCAAAGGTCTTGTTCGTCCAAGCGCTTCACCTTGGGGATCACCCATTATTTTTGTGGACAAGAGAGACGGTACCACACGCCTGTGTGTGGATTATCGCAAGCTGAATGACGTGACCATTAAAAACAAGTACCCTCTTCCCAAGATCGAGGATCTGTTCGATCAAATGAACGGAGCCCGAGTCTTTTCCAAGATCGATCTTCGGACAGGTTACCATCAGTTGAAGATCGAGAGACAGACATTCCCAAGACCGCCTTCACCACTCGTTACGGTTTGTTTGAATACACCGTGATGTCCTTTGGTCTGACCAATGCCCCAGCCTATTTCATGAATCTCATGAACAAGATTTTCATGGAGTACCTCGACAAGTTCGTGGTAGTTTTCCTTGATGACATCCTTATTTATTCCAAGACCGAAGAAGAGCATGCTGAACACCTGCGTCTAGTTTTGGAGACCTCCGAGAGCACCAGCTGTATGCCAAGCTTAGCAAGTGTGAGTTTTGGCTCAGTGAAGTGGCATTTCTCGGACATGTTGTATCTGCCGGAGGAATTTCTGTTGACCCCGAGAAGATCCAAGCCATTGTTGACTGGTTATCCCCAACCAGTGTGACTGAAATCCGAAGCTTTCTCGGACTCGCGGTTATTACCGCAAGTTCGTTGAAGGATTTTCCAGTATAGCCAAACCCATGACCCAACTGTTGAAGAAGGACAAGAAATTTGAATGGACTCAGAAGTGTGAAGATAGTTTCCAAGAACTGAAGAAGAGACTAACCTCAGCCCCAATTTTGATTATGCCAGACGTCACCAGAGTTTCGACGTGTATTGCGATGCATCACGCCTCGGACTTGGTTGCGTTCTGATGCAAGAAGGCAAAGTTGTGTCGTATCTGTCCCGGCAGTTGCGACCGCATGAAGAGAATTACCCAACCCATGACCTGGAGTTAGCTGCTGTTGTTCTTGCTCTTAAAATGGCGTCCCTATCTTGCGGGACATCGCTGTGAGATCTATACGGATCATAAGAGCTTGAAGTATATTTTCACCCAGAAGGAGTTGAACCTGCGACAGAGGAGATGGATGGAATTAATCAAGGATTATGATATTGGAATCCATTATCACCCGGAAAGGCTAATGTAGTTGCCGATGCCCTTAGTCGCAAACCCTGCACCCTGAATGCCTTGATCCAAGCCGAACAGCCAGCCTTGTTCAAAGAGTTCAAGATTTTGGACTAGAACTTGTTAGCCATGGTTATCTCGCCAATTTAGAGTTAGCCCCAACCCTGATGGATCAAATCAAAGAAGCCCAAAAGGTCATGAAAGCATTGAAGGAATTAAGAAGAAATTTCCCTCGGCAAAGCACCCGGTTTTACCGAAGATGCTGAAGGAGTGCTGAAATTCAATGACGTATCTGTGTGCCCAATGTCACGGAACTTAAGGAGTTAATCCTGAAGGAGGCCCATGAGACCCCTTATTCAATCCACCCCGGCGGAACCAAAATGTACCAAGACCTTCGAGAAAGATTTTGGTGGCATGGAATGAAGCGAGAGATTGGTTCTTTCGTAGCCAAGTGTGACATCTGTCAGCGAGTCAAGGCTGAACATCAGCGACCCGCTGGATTGCTTCAACCTTTGAAAATTCCCGAGTGGAAGTGGGATGAGATTGGAATGGATTTTATTACCGGACTTCCAAGATCCAACCGAGGCCATGATTCAATCTGGGTCATCGTTGATCGACTGACCAAGGTTGCCCATTTATTCCCGTCAAACCACTATCGGGACATCAATTGGCAGACTTGTATATTTCCAGAATAGTGAGCCTGCATGGTGTGCCTAAGAAGATTGTATCTGATAGAGGCACGCAATTCACCTCAAGATTCTGGAAATCCCTTCATGAAGCCCTCGGAACCAAGTTAGCATTTAGCACAGCTTATCATCCCCAGACCGATGGCCAAACTGAACGAGTGAACCAGATATTGGAGGACATGCTTCGCGCATGTGTTCTATCCTATGGTTCCAAGTGGGAAGATTGTCTTCCGTTTGCAGAGTTCTCGTACAACAACAGTTATCAGTCCAGTCTGCAAATGGCCCCTTTTGAAGCCCTTTACGGCAAGAAGTGTCGTACACCCCTGAATTGGTCCGATACCGGAGAAAGCAAATTGTTCGGACCAGATACCCTCCGTGAAGCTGAAGAGCAAGTTCAGCTTATTCGTGAACGCCTCAAAACTGCCCAATCCCGTCAGAAGAGTTACGCTGACACCAAGCGCCGTGATCTCACTTTCAGTGTCGGAGATTATGTTTATCTCCGAGTGACACCCCTTAAAGGAATGCAGCGTTTCCATGTCAAAGGAAAATTAGCGCCAAGGTATATTGGACCCTTCAAGATCATTGCTCGTCGAGGAGAAGTATCCTATCAGCTGGAATTGCCCCGGAGTTAGGAGATTATCATGATGTCTTCCACATTTCCTTGCTCCGGAAGTGTCTCGAAGTTCCTGACCAGCCTGATGTTTTCAAAAACATCGACCACCTCTCCATCGACCTGAACCAAGACTGACTTATCGTGAGAGACCCCTCAAGATTCTCGAAGAAGATGTTCGTGTTACCCGAAGACGCGCGATCAAGTTCTACAAAGTCCAGTGGACTAACCACTCTGAAGAAGAAGCAACTTGGGAACGCGAAGACTATCTTAGAAGCGAATTCCCAGACCTCTTTAACCTAAGCCTAGCAAATCTCGGGACGAGATTTATTTTAAGGGGGGAAGGATTGTAACATCCCAAAAATATTATAAGTATTATTACTCCAAAAATGAGAGCCAACAAAAACTTTTGTTGATTATTATGTGTTGTTTGTAAATTGTTGCTTGTGGTAATTAATCTTGTTGCTTGTGTTGTTTAGTTCTTGCTAAATGTGTGTTGCTTGCTCTAAAGAAAAACATGAAGAAAAGAAGAGGAATAAAATAAAAGTTGAAACAAGAAAAATGAATGTGACATGTGTCACACAAATTCTCCAAGTGGGAAACTCAAATTGTTTCAAACAAAATTCAGTGGAGTGGTAATGCAAACCCTCCCATTTCATCCTTACTACTTATCTCTCTCAAATAATATTTTACACCTATTTTAAAAATTCAAAAGTAAAAACAATTGAAATAAACCAAAATACTATAACTAAAACTTTATGAACAAAAATGATTCAAAACATTTTATTTTGAAATACCAAATTTTGTGGAGCTACTACATGCTATGTGGAAGCCTCACAAATATTTGTGAATTTTTCTAAATTGTTTAAGTACCCCAATTAAATCCCAGAAATGCTTCGGAAATAAAAAGAAACTGGAAAAATAGAAAAGAGAAAAGGAGCCAGGGGGTTTTTGGCAAAAATGCCATCGTCTACCTCCCCCTAGCTCACTGTCGCCGTCGCCGTGTCGCCGTGGTCGACGTCGCCGTTCCCAGGGCCCCCAGGCCCCCCCCTCGCTCACGTTCGTCCACGCACGGTGCCTCTGCAGCCTCTGCGGGCACTCGAGCCCTTCCCTCTCCCCAATGCCGCCCCTGTCCTCCGTTGCCCGCCGTGGAGAGCTCGGACGGCGTCGGCCAAATTCGCCCCAACCTCTGCGCCTCGACACGCGCCGCTCTACCAGTCCTTCTAGACCACACCCGGACCCCGCACGTCGCCGCATTGCCACGCTCCTCGCACCACTGCCTCGGATTCGAGCAGAAGCCCCACCGGTGCGCCATGGACGCGTTCGTGCGCCCCGTCCACGAAACACCGGTCCCGGCCCTATAAAACCCCTCCCAGACCCCGCTGCAACTCCACACCACCCCACACCCACTCCACTCCCCTCTGTGCACCTCCAGGAGGGCGTGCACGCTGGCCGCGTCCTGTGCAACCTCGCTGTGCCCGAGGTAGGCGAGCACCACGCTGCCGTGCTGCTGCTGCCCCTCCAACGCCTCCACCATGTTGCCCGAGCTCACCGCACTCACCCCACCCTTTTCCCCTTTGATTTGTGCCCAGACGCGACCGTAGGACCTCGCCGGAGCCCGTGTCCGTGGCCGTGGAAGATTGAGACCTCGCCGCCGTCGACTGGAGCCTCCCCAGCAAGTACAACTCGCACCAGCACCTTCCTCGAGCCTCCGCCGTCGATTTGCGTCTTTGCCGTGACTTCCCGAGCCCCCTAGGTGAGAGATCCATCCATCTCGCCGTCGCCGGCGCGGCAGCGCCGCTAGTTCTTGGTCGCCGGAGTTGCGACGCACGCGAGCCGTTGGATCTTGATCCAACGGCAGCTTACCGTTTCGTTTAGAATAGTCACTGACGTGTGGACCCCACACGTCAGGTTTTTATTAATTTATCTCGTGCACCAGTGTCGCTGACATGTAGGTCCCACTAGTCAGAAATCTGAACATTATCCATAACTCGAATTTCTGTATTAAATTGAAACACTGAAAAACAGTAGTGGACCTAACTTAGAAATTCAATAACTTGAGATCTAGACATCCAAATAAATCAAACTCAATTATTCTGGAAAGCTTATGAAATTGTTTAACCAACCCAAGTGGTCTCACGTCATTTAAATAAATAGTTAAAAGTATTATTAAAAATACTACAGAAGGTTTAAATTCTAAATTTGTTTGTTTCTGATACTCTGTTAGTCCAAATAATTCCAAACCAATTTTGTTAGCTTAGTACTGCCATGTATTAGCTTCCCTAATTTTGGGAGAATTATTTGTGCAGTATTAATTGTTTAGTATAAAGTTGAAGTTTGAACACCCTTCTGCACTAAAACATTTAAATATGTGTAATGGTTAACCCAATTGAGTTAGGACCAATTTTGTTAGATCACATTTAGTCATGTTAAGTTACCCCTAAAAGGATTTAATTTTTGAATAACATTAACTTGAGTTGTAGCAAAAACTTGATTAATAACTTACTGGATTAAAACAATTATGTAGGGAGATTGGAAACTCCAATTAATCCAAATCAAATTGGGTTGTCTTCTACACATCAGGAGCTTTGTGTAGAAATTTAGTTTATATTTTTAGGATAAACAGAACTCAAGTTGTGCAATTAAACATGTTCCACTCATTTCTGCCATATTTAAAACATAAATAAATAATGGTAAATACAATTAAATTTGAAACCAAGTGTTGTTGTTTGTTGTATGCAGTGGCTATTTAGAGCATTTAGGATTGTAATGTTGTGATGTTGCTTGAATAGATTAGTGATTGTTTGCATTTGTTTGTTTATTAAATAGACGAGAACGCTGTCGGATTTATCGAGGAAGGAGAGTTTGTTGAATCTAAAGATCAAGACCAAGGTCACTTTGCCGAGCAAGGCAAGCTACTCTCTGAGCTTGCACCCCAAATTATATGCATCTACTTTGATAACATGTTTTACTTTTAAGGCAAAGATTTATAAAACCCTTTTCAAAAGTATACGGATATTATTTTGCCACCCTATGTAGAAATATGAGATAGTTTATAAAAATTATAGGTTGGGAAAAATAAACATGGTTTATTCAAAACTCCTTTGGAAATACTTGTGTGATTATGGAATACCGAGATGTCGGTGTTGGAAGGGAGAAGTGGAGAATGGAAGTGTTTATGAAAAATGCACCGTGTGTCCTTGTACTTATGTCAACCAGCCGATATCCTGTGCGACCACATTTACCCACATATGGGAAAAGGACGTAGTCATATAATTTGCTCATATTAGTATGGGATGCCTCAACAACGAGGATGACCTCGTTCCATGAGGGGATGGTCATGGCGACCTACCCCCTGACCTGGGTCCTGGCATCTGAGGATGGGGGATTGAAGGGTTCGCTCGCCGGGCAGAACTACGAGTCCTCACACTTAGGTTTCCCGACGGGGAATCTGGACTGGGTGTCGATGGAAAGGATGATAATTTCGTAGCGGTAGGATCCTATACTAGCATGAGCAAAGGATAGGCTATGGTCGGCGGCTTACTTCGCATACACCCTGTATGGCGAGACGTGGCGGACACGATGAGCTGCCGGATGGATGTGGGAAAAGCGTGCTACCTCTGCAGAGTGGAAAACTATTCGAATAGTCGAGTCCTCAGATATGGACAGTTGGGAGGCCCTACTTTAACCATGTGCAAGTTTTTGGAAAAGCTTTTAAGTTTAAAATGAAATTGAAATGGAGATGGTGTTACACAGCTATACCAAATGGAGTGGTATGAGTTGTTGAAATAAATGGACCATGGTGAGCAATGGTCAGAAAAAGGAGGAGTTTTGGAGAAACAAATAAGATGGTGACTTCTTTTAAAGATAGTTATAAAACTCTTCTTACCTTTTTCAATAAAGATATAGAGATGTTTTAAATAAATAAAAGTATGAAAGTAAGATAAAACTAGTGCATACTCATGTCGGGGTAGTTTGCGAGTACGTTCAAATGTACTCATATTGGTTTCGTCCCTAGCTATTGTCCTAGCCAGACTACGAGGAGGAGCACTACGCCGAGCAGGAGTATGGCGACTTCTACGCGAACTAAGGATCTCCACAAGTCAGCTGCCTGTCGGGTCGTCGTCGTTAGAATATGATGTCTACTACGCCGTAGCTTCCGCTGATATTTTTGTTTGGCCCATGAAGGCACCTATGTAAGACTTGGTCTAAATGACCATTTATGTAAGACTTTTAATTCGGTATTGTAATGGATGTAAACTTTGGTATCCAATTCGGATTATGTGCAACGGCAGACTGATCACGGGATCGTTGTGTTAAGCATAATCGGGTATTTCGGACAGCTAGTCCGGGGTCCCCACATTGGGCCTTAGTCGTCACGTGCACCAGGTACCCTCACGGTAGGGTACCCGAGATGTATACCCTTGTCAGACGCAGCCCCCGAGTGTTCGGGTGCGGCCAAGGTGTTATGTGTGTCTTATACAAAAAGAAGGAAATAGAGGAACACTGATTGTATTCCACTTTTTGTGAGTTAAGCTGCAGGCCGCTGATACGTCCAAAACGTATCTACTTTTCCAAACACTCTTGCTGTTGTTTTTCCTCTAACTTGTGTGATTTGAATGCAACTAACATGGACTAACGCTGTTTTCAGCAGAAATGCCCTGGTGTCTTGTTTTTGTGCAGAAAGTCAAAGTTTCGGGAAAATTACCCAAAAATTACAGAAGTTCTATTTTTCCAGAAGACCCACGGAGCCAGAAGACGAAGCGGAGATGGCGCACGGGGGCCCCACACGCACCCTCGGCGCGGTAGAGGTGGGGCCGCGCCGAGGCCTTGTGTGGCCGCCTCGCGTGGCCCCCGACGCTCCCCTTTGGACTACTTATTCCTCCTGACCTAAAAACGACGGGGGGTTCGACGCTTTTTCCAGAAACACTCCAGAGCTCTGCCGCCACAGAAAACCCTAATTCGGGGATCATAAACTCCGTTCTGGCACCTTGCCGGGACGGGGAATTGGAGGAGATCATCGCCACCTCTCAAAACATTTTTACTTCTGTTTTAAAATAAGAGCTCTAGCACATGCTAATCCCTGCTTCCCTCTGCGAAGGGCCAATCTTTTATATTTATGTTGAGTCACCATCCCTTTTTTGAGCACTTCTTCGAGAGCATAGCTGTCATTCTTAGTGTAATGTGTTTGTCCCAGAATACGGTTAATTGAGGTATAACTATGATGCTCTTATCTTTGACATCTTTATATCTAGTCGTCACTTGAACTTCAGAGGTGCCTTGGCATTTATGTTTTGCCCTTCAAATAAAGGCAAGAGAGATACCATTTTGTCATATCTTATTACGAACATTGCAATTCATGTGGATAGATGTATGTTATGTTATATATTCTTAGTATGTTGGTATCTTTTCATGATTTGCATAGCTACTAAGTATCGTTATTTGCATAGTTCCTATTATGAATTGCCTAAGCTTGATCATATAGTAAGTATGTATACATCATATGAAGCAAATGTGTTCGTAAAAGTTTCTTTTATCGCACTCAGTTGTTAACTGAATTGCTTGAGGACAAGCAATAAGCTAAGCTTGGGGGGAGTTGATACGTCCAAAGCGTATCTACTTTTCCAAATACTTTTGTTGTTGTTTTTCCTCTAACTTGTGTGATTTGAATGCAACTAACACGGACTAACGCTATTTTCAGCAGAATTGCCCTGGTGTCTTGTTTTTGTGCAGAAAGTCAAAATTTCGGGAAAATTCGCGAAAAATTAAAGAAGTCCTATTTTTCAAGAAGACCCACGGAGCCAGAAGACGAAGTGGAGACGGCGCACGGGGGCCCCACACGCACCCTCGGCGCGGCAGAGGTGGGGCCGCACCGAGGCCTTGTGTGGCCGCCTCGTGTGGCCCCCGACGCTCCCCTTTGGACTACTTATTCCTCCTGACCTAAAAACGACGGGGGGTTCGACGCTTTTTCCAGAAACACTCCAGAGCTCCGCCGCCACAGAAAACCCTAATTCGGGGATCATAAACTCCGTTCTGGCACCTTGCCGGGACGGGGAATTGGAGGAGATCATCGCCATCATCATCACCGCCACCTCTCCATCGACCAACCATGTTTCCCCCATCCATGTGTGAGTAATTCCCTGCTGTAGGCTGAAGGGGATGGTAGGGATTGGATGAGATCGTTCATGTAATAGATGTAAGATTGCTAGGGCATGGTGCCTAGTATCCATTATTAGTACTTTATGTCATTGTTGCAACTTGTTATGCTTAATGCTTGACACTAGGGCCCGAGTGCCATGATTTCAGATCTGAATATGTTATTGTATCATGAGAATAATTATTGTTTTGGATCATATCTATAAGTTGTATACACACGTCATTGTCCGGAACCCGAGGCCCCAAAGTGACAAAAATTGGGATAACCGGAGGGGATGGCTGCGACTTGAGGATCACATGTGTTCACGGAGTGTTAATGCTTTGCTCCGGTGCTTTATTAAAAGGAGCACCTTAATTACCAGTAGTTTCCCTTGAGGCCCCGCTGCAAGCGGGCTGGTAGGACAATAGATGTTGTGCAAGTTTCTCATTGCGAGCGCGTACGACTAAATACGGAACACATGCCTATGATTAATTATTACTTAGATGCTTTATTATTATTTACCTGCAATTTCCCTATGTATGACTATTTCATGAACTAACCCATCCATGCAACGGCCGTTCATCCATCCCTATGCCTACAGTATTTTAAACCTGTTGTCTACTTCAATCATTACTGCTGTCTTTATTTTACTGCTGCTATTATTTCACTACTGTTACTATCATAAAACTGTTGCTACTGATAAACTGTGTCGAGCAAGTCTATTTCCAGGTGCAGATGAACTGACAATTCATCTGTCAAGGCTTATAAATATTCTTTGACTCCCCTTGTGTCGAATCAATAAATTTGGGTTTTACTTCTCTCGAAGACTGTTGCGATCCCCTATACTTGTGGGTCATCAAGACTATTTTCTGGCGTCGTTGCCGGGAGCATAGCTTTATTTATAAGCTCACCTGAAAGTGATATTGTTCGCTATAATTTATTCATCATGGGTAAGCCTCGTGATGAGAAGGTCCCCATATTGCCATCCACTACAAGGAGAGGTACAACTCTGAGCACCTCTTTTGCTCTTGAGTCACCGTCTGTTATGAGTAAACTTGTTACACCACCACATATACATGCTTCACGTACTGCTACTTCTGCTGAATCTGAAAAAATTTCTGATGAATTTGATGATGCTTCTACTATGCTTGATGAAAGTGGTTCACTAGGTCCTTTTCTAGATGCTACAATTGCTAAATCTAGACAAGATAAAGATTATGATTTCTCTGGGGACTTGTCGCTTATATCTATTGCTGAGAAAGAACCTTTTCGAGGTACTGAAAACGAAAGTGTTGTAGATCATATGAATACTCTTTCTACTCTAAGTAGTTTGTTTTCTGATGATATTAAGAAACGCAGTTACTTCGTGACTAAAATTTTCCCTTTCTCATTGAAAGATGAAGCTAAAACTTGGTTTAATAATTTATCTCCTGGATCTATTGAGAGTCCTATGGGTTTGGTTAATGTCTTCTTTCAGAAATATTTTCCTGCTAGTGCTCAACATGCTGCTTTACAGAAAATCTTTAACTTCAAACAATTAAAAGAAGAGAAAATGCCTGAATCCTTGGCAAGGTTTTGTTCTTTAATTAGAGCTCGGCCTGGACATCAACTAGCTAAAAATGAAATTCTTGATATATTCTATAATGGACTAACTGTTCAATCTAGGACATACCTGGATAGTTGTGCTGGCTGTGTTTTCCGGAAAAGAACTCCAGATGAAGCCGAGGAATTAATGGCTAAGATAAGCCAAAATCATGATGATTGGACCATGCCTGAATCAACTCCGGTACCCACACCAAAGAAAAGAGGAATTCTTGAACTAAATGATGAAGAAATGAGAGAAGCCAAGAAATCTCTTAAGGAGAAAGGTATTAAATCTGAAGATGTGAAAAATCTTCCACCTATAGAAGAATTGTGTAAGCCAATTCCTCACCCATCCACGGTCGAGGTACACTCTCTCCAACACTTTGATGATAGAGATATCCCTTATTCTAAACCTCCTGATCAATGCTTAGATGAATTTGATAATTTTATTGTTAAGCAGGATAACTTCAATATGAGAATACAAAATAGCTTGTTAAAGAATTCTCATGTTATTAATAATTTGTATGATGTTTTGGAAAGAACTGCTAATGATGTTAAAATGCTTATTAAACATTTTCATATGGTTCAAACTCAAATAGAACAATTGACTAAAGTGCAAAAGGATTTGTAGTTAATGCTTCTAGAAAAATGATAAACATGCTTTTGGTATAGCAACTAGAGGTGGTGCTTCCACTCAGGATCCTTTGTATCCTGAAGGACATCCTAAAAGAATTGAGCAAGATTCTCAACTAGCTAATGAAACTAGTACTCCTTCTAAGAAAAAGAAGAAGAAGAAACATAAACATGTTGAAGAATCTCCTGAACCATTAAAGAAAATGAACATGTTAATGATCCCAATAGTATATCTATCTCTGATGCTGAAACTGAAAGTGGTAATGAACACAACAATGATAAGGATAAGAATGATGCTTCTGATAAAGAGGAAAGTGAAGAGGAACCTGAAAAGCATTCTAAAAACAAAAAGTACACTAAAGAAGATTTCATTGCTAAGAAACATGGTAATGAAAGAGAACCTTGGGTGCAAAAGCAAATGCCTTTTCCTAATAAGAAACACAAATCTAAGGAAGAGGAACATTATAATAAATTTTGCGATTGGATGAAACCTTTGTTTTTGCAAATTCCTTTGACTGATGCTATTAAGTTGCCTCCTTATTCGAAATATATGAAAGATATTGTCTCTAACAAAAGAAAGATTCCTAATGAAGAAATTTCTACTATGCTTGCTAATTATTCTTTCAATGGTAAGGTTCCAAAGAAGCTTGGAGATACGGGTATTCCAACTATTCCTTGCTCTATCAAAAATAATTATGTTAGAACTGCTCTATGTGATTTAGGGGCAGAGTAAGTGTCATGCCTTTTTCTCTTTACAAGAGGCTTTATTTGGAAAAACTGATACCAACTGATATATTTTTGCAAATGGCTGATAAATCTACTGCTGTTCCTGTTGGTATATGTGAAGATGTTCCTGTTCAAGTGGCTAATAATTGTTAATATTAACTGATTTTGTTGTGCTTGAAATGCCTGAAGATGATAATATGTCTATTATTCTTGGGAGACCTTTTCTTAACACTGCAGGGGCTGTTATTGATTGCAACAAAGGAAAAGTAACTTTCAATGTTAATGACAAAGAGCATACTGTTTATTTTCCCAAGAAGCTGGACAAGTATTTGGAGTGAATACAATTGCCAATTTTGAACTATCAAAGTGGGAAGTATTGATTGCCCTATATATGACCCTCATGAAGGATTTCAAAATATTATGATTGGATCTATAGCTATACAATTTAAGGTAAAATGATTGTTCAATGTGGTTTAATTCTTTTATGTCATATAAATATGTTTGGTGGCAAGACTTGATCAACCTTGTTAACAAATATGTTTTACATGCATAAAATTGCTAAACAACATTTTCTTTCTCTCCTTGTTTTACCTACTGTTTTGCTACTGTAATTTGCAAAGTTTAAGCAATGTTTAGTCTTTACATAAATTTATTTTTACCTAGTTTTCATTATTTAAAACACCCAGAAAATGCCAGAAATAAAAGTTTTCAAAAAATTCTGAAAAAATTCTACAAGTCCTAGCTTTTAAAATGGAACGTGGGAGTGCCAGAGGATGACCAGGGGGACCCACCAGGGCACCACACGCCACCTCGGCGCGGCAGGGGCTTGGCCGCGCCCTGCCCTTGTGTGGGGCCCACCTGGCCCTCCACTCACTCATCCTCCTCCCACTCCTTTTCTCTCCCGACCACACACCACCATTGCTCAAACTTGAGTTCTTGCTGTTCTTGCTCGCATTTTTGATCTCCTTGCTCAGCCCATCTTTGCTGCTGATATTTGGATCAATTGCTCTCCGGTATGTGACTCCGATTATCCAAGTAGAATTTTGTTTAGTTGTGTATATCATGAGTATTTTGGTACTGTAGGTGACATGTTATGAGAGCTTGCATGCTTGTTCTTGCTTAGATTAACTAGTTTTGATGCATGTTTAGTCCTCTAGCAAGTCTCTATAGTGTTCCCCTTGAATTAATCACTCCAAAATCACTTTTTATGAGGTTTGTTTAAAAATTTCAGAAAAGGAAGATGGATGGAAACCAACTTAATTATGAAGAATTAGAAGTGCAAGAGGTCATGGGGGTCAACCGTGAAGACTCCGTGTTCCCCTCTATTTATCCATGTTACAATTTTATGACTGCTGCAGGAATCCTGCAAGATTTCAACACTCTAATTTCTAATGCAGGGTTAGAACGTTTGTTACTGATGAACCAAATCAATATGCAAAGCTGACTATGTCTGTTGTGCAAAATTTTAGATTCAGTTGGGCCTTGCCTAGTCCCATGGTTCATTATAACATCTACAATAAAGCTGTCGATTTGCCCCTTCATGATTTTTGTACAGCTATTAAGGTACCATACTGGGGATCTCACGAGAGGATTAGAGATCAACCTAAGCATCTACAAGACCTTTACTCAGAAATCTGCCAAGGAAGAGGTTTTATAGCTGAAGGTGGTAAAATTCGAAACATCCAACTCCCATCTATTCGATATTTTGCCTATTACATTGGTAAATGTGTTCTAGCCAGGAAAAATGCAAGTAAATTATCTATTTATGACTTGGTATTTCTCTCGCTGCCTTGAAGTGTGATAGAACTTATAACTTGGGCGCTATGATAGCATTTCGTCTTTCCACTAACCGTGAAAAAGGAGGGGTTTGTGGTGGTCTCATTGCTTCTCGTTTATTAGCCATGCATGGTGTAGGACCACATCATCTTGATATTCAGCTTCCTAAGGAGAGACTTGATTTTAACTCTATGATAAGCCATCAATTTGTTTCCCGCTGGTCCACCATTGATAATCTATCCAATGAATTGGTTTTTGTCAAGAAGTCTAGGTGGAGAACTAAAAACTCTGAACGTATAGTCTGTTTGCCTGCGCCTCTTTTGTTTAACCTTGATGTCAGGCAAGGATGGTCGTTCTCAGAGGATGACCTTGACGCATACGTGGAGGAGCACGGCCTCGTGCAGACGATGAGGGAAGGGAGCCTGAGGAGGAATTCACTCAGCCCTTCGACACTGCAAGCTCTTCATATCAGTATTTTGATTACGGAGTTTCAACTCCTTCTTCTTCACGGGATCCTGATTATGATCATGCTAGATATGATCCGCCAGGATGGAGTTCTCAGCCGCGTCGATGATTGGTCTCCCACTTAGGCCAAAAGCCTAAGCTTGGGGGGAGGTACGCCGACCCACCGACAACTCACTCATTTTATCATATTCATATCATGTCGGTACTTTGTATATCCATGTTTCAGTTTGTTTCTTTTCTTCTTCACTGTTGTTTCTTGTATTTGTTTTACTTTCACAAAACCCCAAAAGACCAAAAATATTTCCTTTATTTCTCTTTCTTTTGTACTTGTAGCGCTAGTTTACTTTAGCTTTTTCATTTCGGTTCATTATTCAAAAATCCAAAAAGATTTTGCTTTGTTTGCTTGTTTCTTTCCATGCTTGCTCTAAATCAAAAACCCAAAAATATTTGTTGTTCTTCTTCTGTTTTGTATAGTTGTTTCAGAGTTCAACAATTTCCGTGACTCCACTTGGGGCTTGGTTATCATTTCATATCATTCAAGCCACACAAGTGAAAAGCAGTAATGATGATTTACGACAATCCGGATGTGGTAAAAGGCTGGTATGAACTCTATTTGTTTTTCATTTTTGTAAATATACCTGCTCATGTGAACATGCTTAGCTGTCATGGTAGTGGTTATGTTATTTAATGATTGCTTAGTAGTTCATGTCTTCTTATGATCAGTACCAATTTGCTAATATTGAATAACATGTCATATAGATATTTACATGCATTGTACTATTCGTAAAACGGTATGGCAGGGTGGTATCCTCCTCTGAATAATTTACTTGAATCGACTTGGCACATGCTCACACATGTTTATGACTGAAAAACAAAAGTCAATTAAGCCTTGATGATCTATTTTGCCTCAGAGTTTTAGTATCATTTTTATGCCTCCGTTAATTTTATTCTGTCGCAAGTATGATTATGACAGTTATTGCTCTCTTGGTTGTCGCTTCCCAGTCTATTGCTAGCCTTCACTTGTACTGAGCGGGAATGCTGCTGGTGCATCCAAATCCCTAAAAACCAAGTTATCCCAAAGAGTCCACTATAAATTCCTATGCATGGTATTTCGAACCATTCCAAGTAAATTTTCATGTGCTACCTTTAAAACCTTCAAAATATTTCTCATTTTGTGACACTATTTTTAGCTCATGAGGACGTGGTAGTTGGGTTTGTTATCTTCCATACTAAATTAAGTTCCCGACTTGCATGCTTCATCTGCTCGTCATTAATTTTGCAAAGAGCTGGTTAGACCATTATAACATCTAAAAAGTAAATAAATAGGCACTCCTCCATGGTATGTGATTGTTGGCAGGCACCCGAGGATTCGGTTAGCCATGGTTTGTGAAAGCAAAGGTTGGGAGGAGTGTCATGCTATATAAAAGTGCATGCTATAAATGCCTAATATCAATAACACGGAACCGCTCTCAACTTGTTTAGTATGGAAGATAACAAGAACTCTATTACTGATTCGTTGACAAGAACAACCACCTCTCAAAACATTTTTACTTCTGTTTTAAAATAAAAGCTCTAGCACATGCTAATCCCTGCTTCCCTCTGCGAAGGGCCAATCTTTTATATTTATGTTGAGTCACCATCCCTTTTTTGAGCACTTCTTCGAGAGCATAGCTGTCATTCTTAGTGTAATGTGTTTGTCCCAGAATACGGTTAATTGAGGTATAACTATGATGCTCTTATCTTTGACATCTTTATATCTAGTCGTCACTTGAACTTCAGAGGTGCCTTGGCATTTATGTTTTGCCCTTCAAATAAAGGCAAGCGAGATACCATTTTGTCATATCTTATTACGAACATTGCAATTCATGTGGATAGATGTATGTTATGTTATATTCTTAGTATGTTGGTATCTTTTCATGATTTGCATAGCTACTAAGTATCGTTATTTGCATAGTTCCTATTATGAATTGCCTAAGCTTGATCATATAGTAAGTATGTATACATCATATGAAGCAAATGTGTTCGTAAAAGTTTCTTTTATCGCACTCAGTTGTTAACTGAATTGCTTGAGGACAAGCAATAAGCTAAGCTTGGGGGGAGTTGATACGTCCAAAGCGTATCTACTTTTCCAAATACTTTTGTTGTTGTTTTTCCTCTAACTTGTGTGATTTGAATGCAACTAACACGGACTAATGCTGTTTTTAGCAGAATTGCCCTGGTGTCTTGTTTTTGTGCAGAAAGTCAAAATGTCGGGAAAATTCGCGAAAAATTAAAGAAGTCCTATTTTTCAAGAAGACCCACGGAGCCAGAAGACGAAGTGGAGACGGCGCACGGGGGCCCCACACGCACCCTCGGCGCGGCAGAGGTGGGCCCGCACCGAGGCCTTGTGTGGCTGCCTCGTGTGGCCCCCGACGCTCCCCTTTGGACTACTTATTCCTCCTGACCTAAAAACGACGGGGGGTTCGACGCTTTTTCCAGAAACACTCCAGAGCTCCGCCGCCACAGAAAACCCTAATTCGGGGATCATAAACTCCGTTCTGGCACCTTGCCGGGACGGGGAATTGGAGGAGATCATCGCCATCATCATCACCGCCACCTCTCCATCGACCAACCATGTTTCCCCCATCCATGTGTGAGTAATTCCCTGCTGTAGGCTGAAGGGGATGGTAGGGATTGGATGAGATCGTTCATGTAATAGATGTAAGATTGCTAGGGCATGGTGCCTAGTATCCATTATTAGTACTTTATGTCATTGTTGCAACTTGTTATGCTTAATGCTTGACACTAGGGCCCGAGTGCCATGATTTCAGATCTGAATATGTTATTGTATCATGAGAATAATTATTGTTTTGGATCATATCTATAAGTTGTATACACACGTCATTGTCCGGAACCCGAGGCCCCAAAGTGACAAAAATTGGGATAACCGGAGGGGATGGCTGCGACTTGAGGATCACATGTGTTCACGGAGTGTTAATGCTTTGCTCCAGTGCTTTATTAAAAGGAGGACCTTAATTACCAGTAGTTTCCCTTGAGGCCCCGCTGCAAGCGGGCTGGTAGGACAATAGATGTTGTGCAAGTTTCTCATTGCGAGCGCGTACGACTAAATACGAAACACATGCCTATGATTAATTATTACTTAGATGCTTTATTATTATTTACCTGCAATTTCCCTATGTATGACTATTTCATGAACTAACCCATCCATGCAACGGCCGTTCATCCATCCCTATGCCTACAGTATTTTAAACCTGTTGTCTACTTCAATCATTACTGCTGTCTTTATTTTACTGCTGCTATTATTTCACTACTGTTACTATCATAAAACTGTTGCTACTGATAAACTGTGTCGAGCAAGTCTATTTCCAGGTGCAGATGAACTGACAATTCATCTGTCAAGGCTTATAAATATTCTTTGACTCCCCTTGTGTCGAATCAATAAATTTGGGTTTTACTTCTCTCGAAGACTGTTGCGATCCCCTATACTTGTGGGTCATCAAGACTATTTTCTGGCGTCGTTGCCGGGGAGCATAGCTTTATTTATAAGCTCACCTGAAAGTGATATTGTTCGCTGTAATTTATTCATCATGGGTAAGCCTCGTGATGAGAAGGTCCCCATATTGCCATCCACTACAAGGAGAGGTACAACTCTGAGCACCTCTTTTGCTCTTGAGTCACCGTCTGTTATGAGTAAACTTGTTACACCACCACATATACATGCTTCACGTACTGCTACTTCTGCTGAATCTGAAAAAATTTCTGATGAATTTGATGATGCTTCTACTGTGCTTGATGAAAGTGGTTCACTAGGTCCTTTTCTAGATGCTACAATTGCTAAATCTAGACAAGATAAAGATTATGATTTCTCTGGGGACTTGTCGCTTATATCTATTGCTGAGAAAGAACCTTTTCGAGGTACTGAAAACGAAAGTGTTGTAGATCATATGAATACTCTTTCTACTCTAAGTAGTTTGTTTTCTGATGATATTAAGAAACGCAGTTACTTCGTGACTAAAATTTTCCCTTTCTCATTGAAAGATGAAGCTAAAACTTGGTTTAATAATTTATCTCCTGGATCTATTGAGAGTCCTATGGGTTTGGTTAATGTCTTCTTTCAGAAATATTTTCCTGCTAGTGCTCAACATGCTGCTTTACAGAAAATCTTTAACTTCAAACAATTAAAAGAAGAGAAAATGCCTGAATCTTGGCAAGGTTTTGTTCTTTAATTAGAGCTCGGCCTGGACATCAACTAGCTAAAAATGAAATTCTTGATATATTCTATAATGGACTAACTGTTCAATCTAGGACATACCTGGATAGTTGTGCTGGCTGTGTTTTCCGGAAAAGAACTCCAGATGAAGCCGAGGAATTAATGGCTAAGATAAGCCAAAATCATGATGATTGGACCATGCCTGAATCAACTCCGGTACCCACACCAAAGAAAAGAGGAATTCTTGAACTAAATGATGAAGAAATGAGAGAAGCCAAGAAATCTCTTAAGGAGAAAGGTATTAAATCTGAAGATGTGAAAAATCTTCCACCTATAGAAGAATTGTGTAAGCCAATTCCTCACCCATCCACGGTCGAGGTACACTCTCTCCAACACTTTGATGATAGAGATATCCCTTATTCTAAACCTCCTGATCAATGCTTAGATGAATTTGATAATTTTATTGTTAAGCAGGATAACTTCAATATGAGAATACAAAATAGCTTGTTAAAGAATTCTCATGTTATTAATAATTTGTATGATGTTTTGGAAAGAACTGCTAATGATGTTAAAATGCTTATTAAACATTTTCATATGGTTCAAACTCAAATAGAACAATTGACTAAAGTGCAAAAGGATTTGTGAGTTAATGCTTCTAGAAATAATGATAAACATGCTTTTGGTATAGCAACTAGAGGTGGTGCTTCCACTCTGGATCCTTTGTATCCCGAAGGACATCCTAAAAGAATTGAGCAAGATTCTCAACTAGCTAATGAAACTAGTACTCCTTCTAAGAAAAAGAAGAAGAAGAAACATAAACATGTTGAAGAATCTCCTGAACCAATTAAAGAAAATGAACATGTTAATGATCCCAATAGTATATCTATCTCTGATGCTGAAACTGAAAGTGGTAATGAACACAACAATGATAAGGATAAGAATGATGCTTCTGATAAAGAGGAATGTGAAGAGGAACCTGAAACGCATTCTAAAAACAAAAAGTACACTAAAGAAGATTTCATTGCTAAGAAACATGGTAATGAAAGAGAACCTTGGGTGCAAAAGCAAATGCCTTTTCCTAATAAGAAACACAAATCTAAGGAAGAGGAACATTATAATAAATTTTGCGATTGGATGAAACCTTTGTTTTTGCAAATTCCTTTGACTGATGCTATTAAGTTGCCTCCTTATTCGAAATATATGAAAGATATTGTCTCTAACAAAAGAAAGATTCCTAATGAAGAAATTTCTACTATGCTTGCTAATTATTCTTTCAATGGTAAGGTTCCAAAGAAGCTAGGAGATCCGGGTATTCCAACTATTCCTTGCTCTATCAAAAATAATTATGTTAGAACTGCTCTATGTGATTTAGGGGCAGAGTAAGTGTCATGCCTTTTTCTCTTTACAAGAGGCTTTATTTGGAAAAACTGATACCAACTGATATATCTTTGCAAATGGCTGATAAATCTACTGCTGTTCCTGTTGGTATATGTGAAGATGTTCCTGTTCAAGTGGCTAATAATTGTTTAATATTAACTGATTTTGTTGTGCTTGAAATGCCTGAAGATGATAATATGTCTATTATTCTTGGGAGACCTTTTCTTAACACAGCAGGGGCTGTTGTAGATCGCAACAAAGGAAAAGTAACTTTCAATGTTAATGACAAAGAGCATACTGTTTATTTTCCCAAGAAGCTGGACAAGTATTTGGAGTGAATACAATTGCCAATTTTGAACTATCAAAGTGGGAAGTATTGATTGCCCTATATATGACCCTCATGAAGGATTTAAAAATATTATGATTGGATCTATAGCTATACAATTTAAGGTAAAATGATTGTTCAATGTGGTTTAATTCTTTTATGTCATATAAATATGTTTGGTGGCAAGACTTGATCAACCTTGTTAACAAATATGTTTTACATGCATAAAATTGCTAAACAACATTTTCTTTCTCTCCTTGTTTTACCTACTGTTTTGCTACTGTAATTTGCAAAGTTTAAGCAATGTTTAGTCTTCACATAAATTTATTTTTACCTAGTTTTCATTATTTAAAACACCCAGAAAATGCCAGAAATAAAAGTTTTCAAAAAATTCTGAAAAAATTCTACAAATCCTAGCTTTTAAAATGGAACGTGGGAGTGCCAGAGGATGACCAGGGGGACCCACCAGGGCACCACACGCCACCTCGGCGCGGCAGGGGCTTGGCCGCGCCCTGCCCTTGTGTGGGGCCCACCTGGCCCTCCACTCACTCATCCTCCTCCCACTCCTTTTCTCTCCCGACCCCACACACCACCATTGCTCAAACTCGAGTTCTTGCTGTTCTTGCTCGCAATTTTTGATCTCCTTGCTCAGCCCATCTTTGCTGCTGATATTTGGATCAATTGCTCTCCGGTATGTGACTCCGATTATCCAAGTAGAATTTTGTTTAGTTGTGTATATCATGAGTATTTTGGTACTGTAGGTGTCATGTTATGAGAGCTTGCATGCTTGTTCTTGCTTAGATTAACTAGTTTTGATGCATGTTTAGTCCTCTAGCAAGTCTCTATAGTGTTCCCCTTGAATTAATCACTCCAAAATCACTTTTTATGAGGTTTGTTTAAAAATTTCAGAAAAGGAAGATGGATGGAAACCAACTTAATTATGAAGAATTAGAAGTGCAAGAGGTCATGGGGGTCAACCGTGAAGACTCCGTGTTCCCCTCTATTTATCCATGTTACAATTTTATGACTGCTGCAGGAATCCTGCAAGATTTCAACACTCTAATTTCTAATGCAGGGTTAGAACGTTTTGTTACTGATGAACCAAATCAATATGCAAAGCTGACTATGTCTGTTGTGCAAAATTTTAGATTCAGTTGGGCCTTGCCTAGTCCCATGGTTCATTATAACATCTACAATAAAGCTGTCGATTTGCCCCTTCATGATTTTTGTACAGCTATTAAGGTACCATACTGGGGATCTCACGAGAGGATTAGAGATCAACCTAAGCATCTACAAGACCTTTACTCAGAAATCTGCCAAGGAAGAGGTTTTATAGCTGAAGGTGGTAAAATTCGAAACATCCAACTCCCATCTATTCGATATTTTGCCTATTACATTGGTAAATGTGTTCTAGCCAGGAAAAATGCAAGTAAATTATCTATTTATGACTTGGTATTTCTCTCGCTGCCTTGAAGTGTGATAGAACTTATAACTTGGGCGCTATGATAGCATTTCGTCTTTCCACTAACCGTGAAAAAGGAGGGGTTTGTGGTGGTCTCATTGCTTCTCGTTTATTAGCCATGCATGGTGTAGGACCACATCATCTTGATATTCAGCTTCCTAAGGAGAGACTTGATTTTAACTCTATGATAAGCCATCAATTTGTTTCCCGCTGGTCCACCATTGATAATCTATCCAATGAATTGGTTTTTGTCAAGAAGTCTAGGTGGAGAACTAAAAACTCTGAACGTATAGTCTGTTTGCCTGCGCCTCTTTTGTTTAAACTTGATGTCAGGCAAGGATGGTCGTTCTCAGAGGATGACCTTGACGCATACGTGGAGGAGCACGGGCCTCGTGCAGACGATGAGGGAAGGGAGCCTGAGGAGGAATTCACTCAGCCCTTCGACACTGCAAGCTCTTCATATCAGTATTTTGATTACGGAGTTTCAACTCCTTCTTCTTCACGGGATCCTGATTATGATCATGCTAGATATGATCCGCCAGGATGGAGTTCTCAGCCGCGTCGATGATTGGTCTCCCACTTAGGCCAAAAGCCTAAGCTTGGGGGAGGTACGCCGACCCACCGACAACTCACTCATTTTATCATATTCATATCATGTCGGTACTTTGTATATCCATGTTTCAGTTTGTTTCTTTTCTTCTTCACTGTTGTTTCTTGTATTTGTTTTACTTTCACAAAACCCCAAAAGACCAAAAATATTTCCTTTATTTCTCTTTCTTTTGTACTTGTAGCGCTAGTTTACTTTAGCTTTTTCATTTCGGTTCATTATTCAAAAATCCAAAAAGATTTTGCTTTGTTTGCTTGTTTCTTTCCATGCTTGCTCTAAATCGAAAACCCAAAAATATTTGTTGTTCTTCTTCTGTTTTGTATAGTTGTTTCAGAGTTCAACAATTTCCGTGACTCCACTTGGGGCTTGGTTATCATTTCATATCATTCAAGCCACACAAGTGAAAAGCAGTAATGATGATTTACGACAATCCGGATGTGGTAAAAGGCTGGTATGAACTCTATTTGTTTTTCATTTTTGTAAATATACCTGCTCATGTGAACATGCTTAGCTGTCATGGTAGTGGTTATGTTATTTAATGATTGCTTAGTAGTTCATGTCTTCTTATGATCAGTACCAATTTGCTAATATTGAATAACATGTCATATAGATATTTACATGCATTGTACTATTCGTAAAACGGTATGGCAGGGTGGTATCCTCCTCTGAATAATTTACTTGAATCGACTTGGCACACGCTCACACATGTTTATGACTGAAAAACAAAAGTCAATTAAGCCTTGATGATCTATTTTGCCTCAGAGTTTTAGTATCATTTTTATGCCTCCGTTAATTTTATTCTGTCGCAAGTATGATTATGACAGTTATTGCTCTCTTGGTTGTCGCTTCCCAGTCTATTGCTAGCCTTCACTTGTACTGAGCGGGAATGCTGCTGGTGCATCCAAATCCCTAAAAACCAAGTTATCCCAAAGAGTCCACTATAAATTCCTATGCATGGTATTTCGAACCATTCCAAGTAAATTTTCATGTGCTACCTTTAAAACCTTCAAAATATTTCTCATTTTGTGACACTGTTTTTAGCTCATGAGGACGTGGTAGTTGGGTTTGTTATCTTCCATACTAAATTAAGTTCCCGACTTGCATGCTTCATCTGCTCGTCATTAATTTTGCAAAGAGCTGGTTAGACCATTATAACATCTAAAAAGTAAATAAATAGGCACTCCTCCATGGTATGTGATTGTTGGCAGGCACCCGAGGATTCGGTTAGCCATGGTTTGTGAAAGCAAAGGTTGGGAGGAGTGTCATGCTATATAAAAGTGCATGCTATAAATGCCTAATATCAATAACACGGAACCGCTCTCAACTTGTTTAGTATGGAAGATAACAAGAACTCTATTACTGATTCGTTGACAAGAACAACCACCTCTCAAAACATTTTTACTTCTGTTTTAAAATAAAAGCTCTAGCACATGCTAATCCCTGCTTCCCTCTGCGAAGGGCCAATCTTTTATATTTATGTTGAGTCACCATCCCTTTTTTGAGCACTTCTTCGAGAGCATAGCTGTCATTCTTAGTGTAATGTGTTTGTCCCAGAATACGGTTAATTGAGGTATAACTATGATGCTCTTATCTTTGACATCTTTATATCTAGTCGTCACTTGAACTTCAGAGGTGCCTTGGCATTTATGTTTTGCCCTTCAAATAAAGGCAAGCGAGATACCATTTTGTCATATCTTATTACGAACATTGCAATTCATGTGGATAGATGTATGTTATGTTATATATTCTTAGTATGTTGGTATCTTTTCATGATTTGCATAGCTACTAAGTATCGTTATTTGCATAGTTCCTATTATGAATTGCCTAAGCTTGATCATATAGTAAGTATGTATACATCATATGAAGCAAATGTGTTCGTAAAAGTTTCTTTTATCGCACTCAGTTGTTAACTGAATTGCTTGAGGACAAGCAATAAGCTAAGCTTGGGGGGAGTTGATACGTCCAAAGCGTATCTACTTTTCCGAATACTTTTGTTGTTGTTTTTCCTCTAACTTGTGTGATTTGAATGCAACTAACACGGACTAATGCAGTTTTCAGCAGAATTGCCCTGGTGTCTTGTTTTTGTGCAGAAAGTCAAAATTTCGGGAAAATTCGCGAAAAATTAAAGAAGTCCTATTTTTCAAGAAGACCCACGGAGGGGTTCGACGCTTTTTCCAGAAACACTCCAGAGCTCCGCCGCCACAGAAAACCCTAATTCGGGGATCAGAAACTCCGTTCTGGCACCTTGCCGGGACAAGGAATTGGAGGAGATCATCGCCATCATCATCACCGCCGCCTCTCCATCGACCAACCATGTTTCCCCCATCCATGTGTGAGTAATTCCCCGCTGTAGGCTGAAGGGGATGGTAGGGATTGGATGAGATCGTTCATGTAATAGATGCAAGATTGTTAGGGCATGGTGTCTAGTATCCATTATTAGTACTTTAGGTCATTGTTGCAACTTGTTATGCTTAATGCTTGACACTAGGGCCCCAGTGCCATGATTTCAGATCTGAACATGTTATTGTATCATGAGAATAATTATTGTTTTGGATCATATCTATAAGTTGTATACACACGTCATTGTCCGGAACCCGAGGCCCCAAAGTGACAGAAATTGGGATAACCGGAGGGGATGACTGCGACTTGAGGATCACATGTGTTCACGGAGTGTTAATGCTTTGCTCCGTGCTTTATTAAAAGGAGCACCTTAATTACCAGTAGTTTCCCTTGAGGCCCCGCTGCAAACGGGCTAGTAGGACAATAGATGTTGTGCAAGTTTCTCATTGCGAGCACGTACGACTAAATACGGAACACATGCCTATGATTAATTATTACTTGGATGCTTTATTATTATTTACCTGCAATTGCCCTATGTATGACTATTTCATGAACTATCCCATCCATGCAACGCCCGTTCATCCATCCCTATGCCTACAGTATTTTAAACCTGCTGTCTACTTCAATCATTACTGATGTCTTTATTTTACTGCTGCTATTATTTCACTACTGTTACTATCATAAAACTGTTGCTACTGATAAACTGTGTCGAGCAAGTCTATTTCCAGGTGCAGCTGAACTAACAATTCATCTGTCAAGGCTTATAAATATTCTTTGGCTCTCCTTGTGTCGAATCAATAAATTTGGGTTTTACTTCCCTCGAAGACTGTTGCGATCCCCTATACTTGTGGGTCATCAGCCGCCTCATTAAAAACCATCCAGTCCCCTTAGGTACCCTGGTAAGGAAAAGACCGCGTTTGAAACCTGCAGCTATCCGACATGTCGCCTATTACACTGATGACTGAGCAGTCTAAGCATAGAAACGGCGCAGGTGCGCGACGTTCCAACGGTTGTGTGAGAGCTCTCCCGTCTTCGTGTGCTTCAGACGGTATGCGCCGCCGTCGATGACTTCTGTGATGATGAAGGGTCCCTCCCAAGGGGAGGCGAGCTTGTGCACCTTCTTCTGCTTTAGGCAAAGGACCAGGTCGCCAACCATGAAGGACCTGGTGCGCAGTTGACGGCCATGGTAGTTGCGGAGGTTTTGCTGGTAGACAGCCGTGCGAGTGAGCGCGATGTCACGTGCTTCGTCCAGCGTGTCGACGCTATCTTCGAGTGCTTCCTCCGCTTCCTCTTCTTCGTAAGCGACGACTCTGGGTGCGTCAAACTGTACGTCAAAGGGTAGGACTGCTTCTGCACCGTACACCATGAAGAACGGTGTGTATTGTGTCGACCTATTTGTAGTAGTCCGCAGGCTCCAAAGTACGGCCGGTAGCTCTTCCACCCTAGCACCCGCAGCTCGTTTGACAGGCACTAACAGCTGCTTCTTGATTCCGCTGCATACAAGTCCATTGGCCCTTTTCCACCTGACCGTTCGACTGTGGGTGCGCTACTGATGCGTAGTTGAGCTTCACGCCTTGGTTTTTGCAGAAGTCACGGAACTCTTCGACCGTGAAGTTTGTACCGTTATCGGTTATGATGCTATGAGGGAGCCCAAAGCGGTATATAATTGACCTGATGAAGTTCACCGCTGTTGTGGTGGTTGAATTTGTGATAGGGACCGCCTCGATCCATTTGGTAAACTTGTCGACTGCCACCAGGAGGTGGGTGTGTCCTCTGCGTGAGGATTTACTGAGTGGCCCAACCATGTCGAGTCCCTACTGGGCGAAGGGCCAGGCTAATGGTATGGTTTTCAGCTCTGGCGCAGGTGTGTGCGGCTTGGTGGCGAACTTCTGGCAGCCAATGCACTTCTTCACTATGTCCTCTGCGTCTCTGAGCGCCGTTGGCTGGTAGAACCCTGCTCGGAAGGCCTTGGCGACGAGCGCTCGACTGCTCGTATGGTGTCCACAGGTTCCTGCGTGGATATCTTGAAGGATGGCCTTGCCGTCCTCCAATGCGATGCACCTCTGGAGGATCCCTGAGATACTGCGTTTGTACAGCTCGCCTTTGATGATTGTGTATGCCTTGGCGCGTCGAGTGATGCGTCGTGATTCTGCTGCGTCTTCTGGCAGCTCATTGCGCAGCATGTATGCAAGGAAAGGGTGCGTCCAGGTCGGTTCGATGAGGAGAACTTCGACTGGCGAATCCTCTGTGCTAGGTAGAGGTGTGTCCTTGGTTGCAGCGGGCGACGCCGAGGGTGCTACTGTGTGCTTGACCTTGATAGATCTGTGTGTCGTGTCTCGTTGCACGGACACCGGAGTATAGGATACCCCCTTTTAGGTTCGGCACGGGGCGCGAAGGAGGCTGAGAATCGTCTTCTTGGGCGGAGTCTAGATCAAGCTCTCCTCTCCACGATCAAAGCATGCAACCAAAGGGACACAAGGAGCTACCCAGGTTCAGGCCGCCCGGAGGCTAAAAGCCCTACTCCTGCATGTCTGGATTGATGAGTTCTTCATAGTGTGGCTTACAATGGAACCTCCCGGACAGGGTACCCGGAAGGGTTTGGCTCGAGGTAGAAGAAGGACAGATCCTGACCCAGAGGAGAGCGTCCAAATCCCAAGCTCAGATTGCGTGGCACCAACACGAGCAGGTGTCCAAACAGCTGACGGGAGTGCAGGCAGAGCTGGCGGAAGCGAAGGGTGCACTTGAGAAAGAGCGACGGCGATTCGCTCACCACCGCCGTGATGATCACAACGTCTTGCTCCAGATGAACCATGGGTCCTTGGACATCGTGCAGGAGTTCACGAACTTGGGAGTGCCTTCTCCGCCCGTCCTCATGACCGACCATTCCACTTCCTTCGCCCGCTATCCCGGGTTCTTGAAGTACGTGGCCTCGCTCATCAAAGGTATCAAGGAGCAGGTTAGCAGAGCCACTCGCCTTGCTGGGGAACAGGCAGTGAGGCAGGTGGCGACCCGATTCATCACAGCGCTTCGCCAGCGACACCCGCAGCTCTCCTTGCTATCCGAGCTGGAGGCGCCTGAACCCGGGACGCCGCTTCCTCCAGACGTGACCCGCCAGGTGGAGGAGATCTTGAAGCACCTCTCCCGAGAAGATGACCCGTGAACCTGTGAAGTCCTGAAAAGGACAATACCAGGGGCCGTGAACCATGCTTTTGTACTGATATTGCCAACTGGCTTATGAACTCATGCTTTTGAATGTAAATAACTTCTTCCCAAAGTATATAAGTTTTATTGTACTCGTGGGGGCTTTACGCTCTCGGGAAGGATCCAAAGGTGTGAGCGCTAACCAGCCGTGGGCACTCAGACTGATCTGAAGTGCGGACACAGGGCGCAACCCCCCAAAGGACCCACCGTTTCCTGACCGCACGAACCTCAGCCCACGACTCCACTGCCCGAGGGAAACTGACAGTGTCATCGCGAAGGCGCTGCCCCAGGAGAACGCCCGCTTTCGCCTTAGCCAAAGCACATAAAACTGATGTACCCGGGAACAAGCCTGTGCAAGCACGTTTATACTTAGCTCGCGTTTTGACTCCTTCTAGCTACCTCGGTAATTGTTCTGTCGTGCTGCCGCCAAGGCGGGTCTTCTATGCCGTGTTTCAGACATAATTCTGCCTTGCCCAGCAATTCTTGGCGGGGACAAGGCTTCCAACCGAGATAGCCTCCAATGCTGACCAAGGGCATGACTGGCTCGCTTGCGCCGGTCCGGAGACCATTTGTGCTACTTGCTCGAGTTACCCGGAGACCACCCAAATGGTGTTCCGGCGACTTGCTGGCGTATCAGAGACGCCGGTCCGGAGACCCCACGGTTGTCTTAGTTTCCTGGACCCGGATGTTCCTTATTTGGTGATCCGGCAATCTGGCTGGCTCATGCCTGTCGGAGACCCTGAAGCTGCTTTACTCGCGGGATCCTGATGCTAGCCACTTAGCAATCCGGTACTTCTGAGGGGGTCCACTTGGTCCAGGCTGTATCGTGACGATGTGACCCGGGAGATCCCATTCTCCGTGGGCCACGTCTCCGCAGATCAAGGTTTGATCCCAGCTAGCTGCAGCTTGCCCTTGACTGCTTTGTATCTGTGGAGGCGCCGGTAGTAAGCAAGGTTTCGGGAGCTCTTCAGTCTGGGTGGATGCATTGGCAAAGGTCCGAAAAGATCTTCCCTTCTGAGGAACCCCAGCTGTGGCACTCCTCTTGGCTTTCTTGGACTTCTTGTTAAGAGGGCAATCTCGGCTGATGTGTCCTGGTTCTCCGCACGAATAGCAATCACCGTTCTTCTGGCATATCTGGATGTCGTTGAACTGTCGGCAATCTTCCAGACTGTGCCGGTCAGATCTGTGGTACATGCACCACACTCCAGGCTGGCCGTCTTTGCGCAGAGGAATCTGGAGTTCTTGGGGTACGTAGATGAGAGGATCTTCTTGCCGAGGCTCGCTTTTTGTGTCTTGGTCGAGGTTTTCCTCCTCCGGAAGCGGCACTGTGGTCGGCGCATCGGAACAGAGTTCCTCCTTCGCTCCATGCGTCCATGGGGAAAGAGGGACATCAATGTTCGTGGCACCTTCCTCAGGTCTTCCCGTGCTGACCAGAGACCTGACATAAGCGGCTGGAGGGACGAAGTTGACTCCGAAGGCGCGATCTTTAGCGGCAGCTGCTGGCGAGGACTCGTCAAGAACGAAACCGAGGCCGGGGTACCGCAGGAATTCAAAGGCTGCCTTTCCCTTTCTCTTCTTTGTCATCTTGGATGTCGGATTCGGTACTTCTCTTCACGAGAGCCGAAACCAGCGCCGTTCCGAAGGCGTTGGAACAGATCTTGACACGGACTGAAAGCTTGACGCAGAACTTGACGATGAACTTGAGGTTGATGAAGAAGAAGACAAATCCAGCACTTGCGCCCCCTACCTGGCGCGCCAGATGTCGTGTCTCGTTGCACGGACACCGGGAGTATAGGATACCCCCTTTTAGGTTCGGCACGGGGCGCGAAGGAGGCTGAGAATCGTCTTCTTGGGCGGAGTCTAGATCAAGCTCTCCTCTCCACGATCAAAGCATGCAACCAAAGGGACACAAGGAGCTACCCGGCCAGGTTCAGGCCGCCCGGAGGCTAGCTAAAAGCCCTACTCCTGCATGTCTGGATTGATGAGTTCTTCATAGTGTGGCTTACAATGGAACCTCCCGGACAGGGTACCCGGAAGGGTTTTGGCTCGAGGTAGAAGAAGGACAGATCCTGACCCAGAGGAGATCACCTTCTTCTCTACCTCCGCAGCCCTAGTCTAGTAATGCTCTGGTTCTAGCTTGTGTTCGTCCTTGGTTCGACCTCTCTGGTCCGGCCCCCTTCCCTCCGCCGTGCCTTGGTCCTCCTTTTATAGGCTAAGGGGTGGCCACAGGGTCACGTGAGGGGTGTGAGGGACCTTCGGGGTGAAGGACCCTCCTCATCTAGTTCAGGGGGAGACGTGGCCTCTCCTCAGCCTAGCGTCTCCTCTGGGTTAGGTGGGAGCGTCCGCCTTGGGGGTGGACAGGAGCTGACACCTCCACGGGACGTGCTTCCCGCCCACGCTGCCTTCGCCTTGCTTCCCAAGTAGGGCTGTCAAAAATATTCGAGCTCGACAAACGGTTTGAGTTCGATTCGCTATAGGCTCGACTCGAGTTCGGCTCGAGAGTTAGACAAGCCAAACTCAAGCCTGATGTGAGGCTTGCAAGCTGGACGAGCTTGAGCTCGAACAGTTCGTAAAAGCTCGTTAGTCCACGCTGAGCACAGTCCATCTTATTTGCAGGAAATATTCCGTATGCAGCACGTACACAATCAATCATTTTTCTTTCTCTCACCCTAGCTACATGTCAGTTGCAGTTCTGTCATGCAGAAACAAGCCCATCTCTTGATATGGTAATTTTTTTACAGCCCAGCACATTACGGCCCAGTGATAGTACGTGTACTCTGTGTGGTGTGCACTGCTTTAGTCCCACCTCGCTTGTGGATGGAGAGTGTACGAGGAACTGCTGCTATAAATAGGCTCTCGTGAGGCAGTTGTCAGGTACCACATGTTGTCTCATAGCGCCAATGATGAATCGCGCTGGCCACAAAATTTAATTTATTTTAATTAGTGTTTAAACTAACGAGCTTTTCAGAGCTCACGAACGTTTGGCGAGTCGAGCTCGAACCTGTTTTTACGCTCGCGAGCCGAGCTCGACCTACTTTGTTAGCTCGAAGAGGAAATCGAGCTCGAGCCGAGCCTAGGTATATTCGCTCGAGCTCGGCTCGTTGACAGCCCTATTCCCAAGTCTTCCGCGGTGAGGTGGAGTGCTTATCCACAGGAACGTAGGAAGTACCCGAGAGGGAGCCTGGCCTCCTGCCGGGAACTCGGGCTCTCGGGTCCTTCCTGGCCTTCTTGCTTGATTCGGGGACCCGGAAGGTCCCCAGGACCGAGCCCTTAGTCGACGTAGGCCATGCGTGTCTTGACGGTGAACCCGCCAACTTGACTTGGTCTTGGTCTTGTCCATCTTCATCTTGGGCCCACATGGGGTGGACCCACTTTGGCAGTACTAGGGGAACCCCATGTTCCACTGTTGCGACACTGTGCTTGATGCGCTTGAGGAAAACGCCAGGCGGAACTGGTGCTTTTGTGGAGCCGAGGTTGGCTAACATATCTGCTTCCTCGTTGCTTTCATGCCCAATGTGACGTAGCTCGCAACCGTCGAAGTTGCCCTCCATGATATTGTACAGCTCGCGATACACGATCATATTGTCTGCGGTAGCATCGCAGGCCTTCATTGTTTGCTGAACAACGAGTTTTGAGTCGCCATATATCATGAGTCGAGTGCACCCGCAAGCTTTGTCCATCCTCATGCCGTGTAGTAGGGCCTCGTACTCTGCCTCTTTGTTGGAAGGTCTTGGAAAGTTCATCTGCAGGACGTAATGGAGCTTGTCCCCTTTTGGCGATATTAGTACGACGCCTGCGCCTGCGCCTTCATGCTTCTTCGACCCATTGAAGTACATGGTCCAGGAGTTGGACACATCTGGGACTCCTGGTAGCTGGGCTTCGATCCACTCGGTGGTGAAGTCAGGAAGGACTTGCGCCTTGATTGCTTTCGGGTGCTCATACTTGATGTCTCGAGGTCCAAGCTCGATGACCCATTTGGCGACTCGTCCAGTTGCATCGGGGTTGGTGAGGATGTCGCAGAGTGCCGCCGAGCTAACGACAGTTATCGGGTGCTCGGCGAAGTAGTGTACAACCTTTCGCGATGACATGAATACGGCGTAAGCCAGCTTCTGATAATGCGGGTACCACTATTTTGATATGGAGAGGACCTCGCTGAGGTAGTACATGGGTCTTTGTATGCCATGGGCATGTCCTTCTTCCATGCGTTCGACAATGAGCACGGTACTGACCACCCTGTTGGTGGCGGAGACATATAGATATCGCGGCTCCCGCTCCCGAGGCGCGACCAAGATTGGAGGGGTTGTGAGTACGCGTTTAAGGTCGACGAAGGCTCCTTGAGCTTCTGGCGTCCACTCGAATTTGTCTGACTTCTTCATCAACTGATAGAATGGGAGTGCTTTTTCGCCGATCTCGCTAGGGCTTTGGTGGTATGAGTATTGCGTGACCTAGATCGGCGGCCCTCCCAGCCTTTATATAGGAGGCTGGGTCCCGGGGATTCGCAACCGATTAGGTTTACAGGTAAGGTAGGTTTCTACCGACTTAGGCTCTACTTTTCTTGGGGCGTACGCCATCTTGTTCGGCCCCCTTCGTGGGCCTTGATCGTGGATTACTGGTAGGCCTGCCGATGGGCCCTAGCTAGTACGTGCACCGGGTGTCCTCATGGTGGGGCACCCGAAGGGTAAGCCCACGTCAACCACAAAAGGCCTCAACCACCACAAAAGATGTCTAGGGTCCAAAGAACCAAGAGTTTTTGATGAACTAGAGCTTGGTATGGAGATGAACACAAGCTCTAAATCCTCACATGGATAAAAGTCAAATAAGAACGAAGAAAGATGATATGCCAAGTATGCAATGGTTTGATCTCTCCACAAAGATGCGATCAAGTTACTCACTTGAGAGCCCCTCTTGATAGTACGCCGTCTATCCTATAACCCGGTCTCCCACTAACACCAAGATACCGGTACAATAGAAACACTATCAAGGTCATACCTTTGCCTTGCGCATGGAACTTGAGCTAGATGATGACGATCTTGACTCCCTCAAGTTGGAACACCTTTCTTGATTGTGCTTGCTAGCACATGATTGATGAAGACTTCCCCAAATACTCCCCCATACACCATTATGGAAGAGCCTCGCTTAGCTCTGTCTTCATGTATCCACTTGCACTTTATCTTCTTCTCTTGATATAGATGATGGCTTGGAGATAAACATGAATGTTCACTCAATCTTCATTTCCAAGCCATGCTTGCAATAAGCTCAACTCTAGATGACCATTCTTCATATAAACCCATTGGATAGAACCTTGGTCATCATATAATCTTCTAGAGTCCAACACATGAACTCCAATCTTCTTCACGGACAAGATCTATAAAGATATCTCAATGCAAACATTAGTCCATAGAGATTGTCATTAATCACCAAAACCACACATGAGGGCACATGCACTTTCAATCTCGCCCATTTGGTAATTGATGACAATCTATTTTGAGAGGGTTTATAATATGGAAATTAACGAGCAAGAATCAATTGTACTAACATCAAATACTACAAAAGTATGTGATGTTAGTCCAACAACATATATAGAGCAAACTCCCCCACAAACTATGCACATGTGTATGAACATGAATTCATTGCATATATTGTCAACCATTACCGGTGGTGGAGTTTCCACTATATACAAAACCATGCAACAAATGTGAAGGCAAGAAAGACAAATACATAAGAACCAAAGCCGAATTCCATAAACCCTCCAAAACTTCTCCCCCATTGGCAACAATTGCCGAAATGGGCAAAAAGTTTCGGAAGGCCAACATAGTTAGAGTTCCTCCACAAGTTTAACTTTTCTCATAAAATGAGTAGAATCAAATGGACATTTCCATTGATCAATAATTGGAGGAAATCAAGCTATATTGAGAATCCAAAGATTGCAACTAAATAGCAAAGAGAAATATACTTCAACAAAAGAGGCAAGCAATCAAAGGATTCGAAAAACCAGTTGGACACAAGAAGATTTTATGATAAGATCAACCAAATATTCAAAAAATCAAGAGAGAGCTCCCCAAGGTGCGTGCACAATGTAGGATTTGCATGTCAATATTGTGTGCACAACATGGAATCCTCACTCCCTCCTAGATAATTTTGAACACAAATAAGTGCAAGAGAGCATAGATAGGAAAGAAACAAAACAACTTGCAACAAAACAATGTTGAGCAACAAGAGCCGGAAGTCACAAATATACCAATAAGATCTTTACTTAAAAGCATATCACAAGGCTAAAATTCATCTTAACAGGATATAGATGAACTTCCAACACAATCTCATCATAGCATCAAAAATATCCACAAGGGAGAAGTGAAAGTTGGGATGCTCCGAGAAAGATAACAAATATCGCAAAAAGTAAATGATTTTGAAAAATCATCAATATTGCATATGCGAGACATAGAGTAGAAAGTGCTAGATTAACATATTTGGGATTGGTGAATCATGGAAATGATTATATATATTCCCCTTGATATGTAATCATCCCGGCTTACTCACATTTGCAATAAAAATGTTTTGCAAGAACTAAATGAATTGCAACAAAAGAGACTCATGCCACGAAACAACCTACACACGGTTGAAAGCTAGAAAAGTATGCATGAGGTATATACTTGTTACCGAGATAGCATTGGTGATGTAGAAGATACGAGTTCACGATCATCCGAGTTTGGCTCCAATAAGCACATGGTGATAACACCTTCCTTGTACATAAGACAAGCTTCCAATGCACCTCCAATCACTAGTACAGAATGACACATCGGAAACGGGCCAAAAAGCCCATCGGAAACGGAAAAAGGGTCCGTGTCCCCGACCCTGTCACTGATGTGAAGGCTCTCATCGGCAACGGACAAGAAAAACCGTCACCGATGAGGCTTGATTTTGGTTACGGTTGCCATCCAGTCTCCGTTGCCGATGTATCTGGACATCAGAAACGGAGATTCTGTTTCTGCTCGTTTGCATTGAGGTTTCTTCATAAGCCTAGAGCAGGAATAGATTTGGACTGGACATTTAAAATTTCACAGCAGAAGCACAAAAATGCTAACAAATTCATTCATAAGGTATAACAAATGTCACCGATACATTGCATCACAAGACAACCAATTACTTATCTTCATTATCATGCCTCTCTAAATCTATCATTGACATGTCTAGCTAAATCTATCTATGTCATGCCTCTCTAAACTTATCCTTGTCATTTCCAACTTAACTAGCTAGGTGGCCCGCGCAATTGCGCGGCTAGCTATGCGATTATCTGCATTTTGTCATGTAATGCATTTTTTTTGGAACCATCTATTGAGACCAATCATTCATGACACTTAAGTTTGTAAAGCGTTACTACTACTCTCATGTTTAGAATTAGTGGTGTTATTTTTGCACATGATCACTCGAGTAACTTAATTAGTTTTTTAATCTTCTAGGTTGTAACATTCCACTTATATTTGTTCCTAAAACTCCCGGAAATCGGTTGTCTATCGATCCCTCATGTAGTAATCTTTGATGTAACATTGACGAAGATTCGTTATCCACATTTCGCAATGATAATCCTCCTTGATTAGAGAGGTGTGAATTATAATATCTCTAGTAAAATCATTTCGTTTTAATTTACTTTATGATAGAAAGTATATATACGAACCAAGATAAATGATATATATACTTTGGTACATGGAATAAATTATTTAAGATTTAAAGAAAGCATGTTGTATGGATGAATATATTGAAAACAACCTTAATGAGTTTTCCCCCTATGTTTCCCTGTGACTCCGATTACCTTGTCTTCTAATTTTTTTGGAACGGACCATGTCTCGTATACTTACGTGCTATCAAAGATTATATGATTATATGTTTTGTCGGATTGGATTCATTATTTTATTTCCTGATCATCTGACATTAAATCTTAGCCTAATCCAGCGCATTTACTAAAACATCATAGGTCTGAAAGTTTTGTCGGATCTGTATATTTTCCTGACAATAATTTACAAACCCTTTAGCCCTAATTGTGTATATTTTCTGCATCGCTAATGAGCAGAGCAGAAGATTTATGAAAAGAAGACCTGACATACAACCAAACGATTTTACTAATGCTCTATTGCAATGTATTCCATCAACCATGCATTACCTAAAAACTTGCAACATTGAAGAATCGATGACATATATAAATAAATGTTGTAATGTTCTACGTGAATAGAGTTAGTATGCTTTAGTTGTTGTTTCGAGCAAAGCAAGTAGAATAGAAGAATTGCATACTCTCTTAGCACTAACGTTGGTAGTATTCCCTCCATATCGTAATAATATAGATGTTAAAACAACCTATATACTACACCATCAGAAATTTTGTACCTCGGGTACACAACATGTAGAAAACCGATAGAAATAAATAGCAAAAATTTGCCCCTATTTAAAGGTGTTTTCTTTGGATAAAGATTCATATTGAAACCCGCAAAAAAATACAATAAGTTATTTGTAATTGTTAGATGAACACGCCAACATAATATGACCGTACCATTCACAAATTTCAACTGGATCTTTCAGATTGTAGTACATAGAGCGAATATCAACAGCAGTGCAATATAATCCATATTTCAGGGACCAATGAATCACTTTGTTTCACACACTATCATCTTGTAAGTCTTCAGATTCAGCTTTCACCTACTTTATTTTACTTAAAGGTGATTTTTTGCCTCTTGACGCATCTTCGAATGGCCTTCATGCCTGAGTTGCCATGACACCTTTGAGTAAGAAGTTGTCAAGACCAAATGACCAATCAGATAGTAACTCAATAGTCAAGCGAAGGGATGCAGAGATCTTAGCAGCTTACTCTCGTATCCATCTTTGCATCATGTAGTAGAGTCATTGAGGAATCCTGCCCGGTTCTTACAGCTGTACCAAAAACAAAAGCCAAGGGGCCAGTCGTTTATACGTAGTTCAGGTAATCCTGTATGATGATAAGTTCGGCAACACCAAATAAGATTGATGTAGCCTGCAGCCAGTTGTCTGTATTTGCGCCAGATTGTGTTGTGTGCATGCCTCGATCAATGTAGTACCTATCAAATCAACGTTAATGGTCCCGTATAAAATACTGCCATGGGTGCAGTTCTCCATGGCAATCCTGTATGCTCTTCTTCTAGGCTTGCCTCAATCCTCTATGCTCTTCTTCTAGGCTTTGCCTGCACTACGTGGGGATGAACATGCAGGTTTCACGTTACACGTCTGGCAGCGTCGACGACCTTATATCGCGACCAGCGGTCGGCCCAACCCACGCTGTAAAAGCTCGATGGCATGTGCTTGTGGCCACGCAAGATCATGCCGGAGGTGTGCAAGGCCGCCAGACCTCGAGAGCTATACGGCAATACCACGTCGCCGGAGTCCGAACATGCGCCGGCCGGCCGGCCGCGCAGCTTCTTCCAACAACTAATCCTCAGTCGCCGTGCATAAGCGCGCCGATCCAATCTTTGCCCTCACCGCCGCAGCGATACAGGATGGCATCTCTCTCGTCGCTTTGCTCCCGGTCGTTGGTGTTTAGGTTATTTGCATCCTTATATATCCTTCGTTACATCCGGATCTCGTGGATACCGATCCAATTTTGCTAAGCATCCCGATCGTGTACGTTTCATCTTTCCTTCTTTTTCTTTTTATTAGATACGTCCGGTCCGCCGGCTAATTTCCTGCCATCATACGTTTAGCGTTAGTACCGGACGCGGGTCCTTTTATTGTCTAGTCTATGATCTGAACCGTTGAGATCTCTATGTTTAGCGTGGCATATCTCCACCGTTGGTTGTCTTGTGTTTTAATTATATAATAGATTTATCTTCATGACTTGCTGTTAGAGTTCATGAATTCAATCTTCTTCTTGGACGGTGTCACCAAAATATAATCAACTCGCCGCTTTGTCCCCGACCTTGTATTTAGCTCATTTAAATGAGCTAAACGGATCAGCACCATGCTCTGCACATAGTGCAATAAGCGAGTGCTGATGTACTGAAGGTGCCTCTTTTGTAAAGTGGTCACTGAAATGCAAAGAGAGAATATATGACTCCATGTTAGCTCACTATACATCTAGCATAAAGGACATACAACACAAAAGGATGCATAAGACAGAATAACAAACTTACAAATCCATTGCATAGTTGTTGTGTACCAACAATTATGCCGGACGACAAGCGCACCTTAGCTAAGGACCCGGCTTTTTATACAGTGTCACCGAAATGTACATCTGTTTTGCAAAGGAGATAAGTCAGCCATGAGTTTCATACACTACCGATTTGTGCTAGTTATGTTCTTTTCGAGCGACACTACGTAGTCGTCCTCAGTGGCGGAGCTAGAACATATTGAACCAGGATGCACACATGTTACCACAATACATTTAAAACAATTTTTAGGGGTGCATATGTGATGAAAAATTGCTAATTTACAAAGAAAAATTCCTTCTCCCGGTGTCCTGTGCACCCGGCTGGCTCAAGGTGGATCCGCCAGTGGTCGTCCTCATCGTCCTCGGATGTATTACAACCCTAGTTCTAGTTCTGTTCATGAGTGTCCTATGGAAGAAAACCTAAGCAGAACATTGACAACAACCCTAGTTCGTCGGCACGACGGCCGGTCACAAATAGATGTATTACCTTTGGATCTGGCGGCGGGAGTACGTAGTCGTCCTCGTCGTCCTCGGATCGACACACCATGCGCCCTCCAGCTACAGATCAGGCGACGAGATCTGCCCGGGTGGAGCAAAGAACGGGTACGCGCTGCCACGGTCGGAGGAGAGGAAGATGCGCGCCGACACGGTCGGAGGAGAAGAAGATGCGCGCCGCCACGGTCGGAGGGAGGGAGATGCGCGCCGCCACGGTCGGAGGAGAGGGAGATGCGCGCCGCCACGGTCGGAGGGAGGGAGATGCGCGCCGCCACGGTCGGAGGGAGGGAGATGCGCGCCGCCACGGTGGAGCTAAGATATGGTGCTGCGTGGAGGCGCCACCACACTTTGAGAGTGAGGCTGAGAGTGAGCGATAGAGTTTAGGGTTGTGTGAAGGGCGCATTTATAGCAAAGTAGAACATCGGAAACGGAGGGTATAAATACCATTTCCTTTGATTTTTTCACTGACACACTGGGCTTATACTGATCTCTACTAGTATTGAAGTTGAAGAACATAAAAATAAATAACTATAACTACTCCTCGGCCTCCGCCTTCTCCTGCTCGTATGCGAGGAGAGCCGCGTAGTCGTCCGTGTCGTCGCGCGGCTCCTCGCCGACGATGTCATCGCCGCCCGTGCGACCCTCCCACATCTCGTCGTCGTCGTAGGCAGGATCGTCGTGCAGCTCCGGCGGGAGGAGGAGCCGGCGGCTCTGAAGCAGCTCAACTCTTTCCGGCGGCATAGGCACCGATGCGCAGTTGAGGTGCCAGCCACCGGGTAGCCGAACCTTTGACCATGGCACTGGCCTCCTATATTGCCAGTGCCGCTCCGCGACGGCCTGCCCGACGATGACGCGGTTCCATCCAGGTGACCGCGGACGAGCGTCTCTCCGCCGCGGCGAGCGGCTGCGGTCGCGGGCGCCCGAGGATCCCGCGTCCTCTTCCGGCGGCATAGGCACCCTCCTGTGGTTGACGCGCCAGCCAGCGGGAGGCTAACATTTGACCAGGGCACTGGCCTCCTATATTGCCAGTGCCTCTGCGCGACGGCCTCCGGCACGACGACGCGGTTCCAATTCAGCGAAAGCGGGAAACTGCTGCGGCGAACGCCCGAGGAGTTGCTAGGAGTATCCATGGCTGTGGCGAAGTGGCGTACTGAGATAGCAGGGAGATCGTGGGTTTTTAAGGAGTAGTGGGCGGTGCCGCGGCGTCACTACACCAATACGCCATAGCAGTTACTCCGCTCGCATCGAATTCCAAGAAGATGGAACGTGTCCACATTGCACACGGACACACAAAAGTCTCCGTTGCTATAGAGGCACATATCGGAAACGGAGCCAGAATTAAGACCGTTGCCAATACTATGGGTAACGGAGTTAATACTTTCTCCGTTACCTATGTTGACGGGCCAGCCACGGCCCAGGTCAGGTTTGTACGCACTGGCCGCGCGGAAAGCGCGATTCTCCGTCGCCTAACGCCTGCCGTTTCTATAGAGGGGTATCCGATGTGTCGTTCTGTACTAGTGAATGTACCTAAAACAAATTCAAGTACAATATGGTACCCAAACTCAGTGGGTCCAAAGTAGTTAGAGCAACTACAATACATAGGACAATCTCTACATAAATATGTGCATATTGATATGAAATTGAATTTCATGCACATCTTAGCCATTTAGGATTTGATGGAGTTTATCCTATATATTGGATCAACGAAAGTAAGTATGCCATAAGATATACATATAGTAAATATGCATGCACAAGACTTTCAAGAACCAAACGAGATACAAATTGGACAAAACACCAATTAAACCAAGAAAGCACACAACAAGAAAAATAATTGTCCAAATTATATCAAAACCCAAATCAACACATGATCGAAGATACCACTTTGAAAAGATACCAAATCAAAGTAAGATATCAATTGAAGAAAATACCATCAAGGAGTAAACCAAACCCTCTACACTTTTCATCATGGCACAAAGTACCAAGACGAAAAATGTTTGTCTTCCAAAGAGACATGTCATCGGGATCAAATACCAGTTAAACAAAACTAATGTTCAAAAGCATATAGGATTGCTCCCCCAAGATTTGTGCATTATTTATGATCTTTCATTTGAATACAAAATGCACACAAATGGGATCATCACTCTCCATATATATTATTCAAACATAGGTCATGTTCAAGAAAGGCAAGAAGATGTGATAGCAATTTAAAGAACGGAGTTCTACTCAATGTAGGATAGCTTCCCCAAGAATAGTGCATTATCAAGAAGTATGACTTTTGAATGTCAATGCACAAGAATGGGATCATTGCTTTTCCTAACTCAAGAGAGCACAAAACAAATTTTGAGTAGAGCAACAAAGGATCCAAACGATGCAAGCAAGAAAAATGAAAGTTAGATCAAAACAAATCCTTGGCAATAAAATAAGGCAATTCAAAGCAAGAGCCAACATGAAGATGGTCCGCAAATTCCACCACAATTATGAGTATCACTTGTCATGGATAAGATATAAACAGTGAGACCCCTTGGAGGCTCCTCAGCGATTTGTGCTTTCGGGCCGTCCGATCCTCCCCGCTCCGTGCCTCCGCTCCGTCCGATCCCTGCCGGCTCCTGGAGTCAGAATGAATAGGGATTTGCAAAGTCGCTAACCGTACCAAGCTTCGTGCACCCACTCTCGCTGACATCCTACGTGGATCACCGCTGTAGCCCGAGGGCCCGCCCGTTAGCCTCACGGTTCATGTTTGTGTGGCAGACGGGTAACAGTGCCAAAGATTCCAAGCGCGTTCCTGCCATTGGTTGATTTTGTTCATTTACCGTTCTAGGTTTTAGGGCTTGCCCGTCCGGGAGAGTGATCGTGCTACGTGTTCCTCTCCCCTCTCCCTCGCTGACCGCGGGTCCCTCCCTCTCCTTGGCCCACATGTCGGTCGCTCGGGACGTTGCATCGTCGATGTTTCCCTTCCCTGCGTCGCCGATGCGTATTTTCTACAGTAAAGTGCATATTTTCTACAGTGTAACGGGGCCCATTCGGTATTTCGCATGATCGGCACTGTTCGTGATGTCAGCTCAAAATCGGGCCCGATTTCACCGTCCTATATGGCGTCTTGCCATTCGTCGGCGGGTACGTTACAGTCTGCGTGTGGCAGAAGACTTTCGGGCCCGATTTGCTGTGTCCTAGCTGGCGTCGTTCAGATGGAACCGACCTAAATACAGTGTCTCAGGGGTACGGTAGGAAAATATATCAGGCTCATCTTTGATTCTCTTAATGGTGTCTTGCTATTGGTTAGTTCCTACAGTACGTTGGGGGCACGATCGGGTTTTCCTTGATTGTTGCCGTGTACATTGTAGATGTGTATATATAAACCCTTCGACCTTCTTATCCGTTTGATGCATGTAAAATGCATACATGAACTTTGCATTATTTTTACTTATATTCCATTCATATTTGCATCATATAAGGGTTATATCACTATTTTATAATGATTTTGGGAATATTTGGTATGTTTCCTATTTTTATGGAATTAACCCTGCACAGGCAGAAAACCCCTTTTTCCATGTTTTTGACTTTCAGGGACCAAACGACGTCCAAATGACCTAATATTTTACGGGGCCCAATATTTGGAAATAAGAAGACGTATCAGCCAAGAATCCGCGAAAAAGGAAGTCCGAGGAAGAAATTAGATGGTCCCACGCGGCCAGGTACATAGGCCGTGTGGGACCACCTCTTTTATTCCTCGTGGCTCCGATGCCGTCCTTTTTCGTCTCCGTGGCTTCGTCTTGACCTAAAAACGTCTATAAAAATAGCCCCCCGGCGTTCTCTGGAAGGAGCGCCGCCGAAAACACAGAAACCACGAAACAGAGACCTGGAACTGCAGATTGGAGGGGGAAAACTCTGGTGGGGCGCTCCCGGGGTGGTCTCCATCTTCTCCAACGACTTCTCCACCGTCTCCATGATGAAGGGGGAGTAGTCCACCCCCTGGACCTTGGGTTTGTGGTGGTAACTTGATCTAATCTCTCTATGTATGATCATTGTTGGAGTCCATACACTAGTACAGAACGACACATCGGATACCCCTCTATGGAAACGACAGGTGTTAGGCGACAGAGAATCGCAATTTTAGCGTTGCGGACGAGGCCTGGCAGAGGCTGGTCCGTCAACATTGGTTACGGAGAATTTTATATCTCCATTACCAAAAGTATTGGCAACGGTCATAAATTTGTCTCCGTTTCCAATATGTATCTCTATGGCTACGGTTGTTTATGTATATCCGTTTGCGATGTGCTTGGGAAATTGCAGTTGCAATCTGGAAGCGCGCCTGTTCAATGTGGCTTAATTCACGAGGGATTGGAACCGCCTAATCGACGCTAATAAAATGTGACTGGAACCGCGTGAAGCCAGGCAGGTCCCGCATTCTCCCCTTCGTTCTCTCCCACATTATCTACCACACTAGCACAACCGCCATGGCGGAACCCTGGTGGCAGAACGAGGAAGTCCCGAGCGACGACGCGAGCGCGGAAGACCGCGGTGAAGTTCCATGGTGGGATCAAGACGGGCCGCCGGACTCGGACCCGCCATCTTCACGCTCTGTAGAAGACGACTCCGACGACTCGGACCCGCCGTCTTCACGCGAAGGAGAAGACGACTCCGAAAAGGACGAGTCGCCGGAGGAAGAGGAGCCGGAGGACCCGCCGGAGCCGTATTATTCTAGCCAGGAAGAATACGACGCCGCCGACAACGACGACGACGAGGAGGAGGCGTCGGAGGAGGCGCCGGAGGAAGAGGCATCGGAGGAGGCGCCTGAGGAAAAGGCAACCGGCAAGAAGCGACGCCGCGCCGCGGATGACAATGGCGTGGAGGCAGGGCGTAAGCAGAACAAGTAGAGTAGATAGTTAGTTCAATTACTCTATCGATCCTTTGTAAGTAGGCCCAGTGTGTCAGTGAAGAAATTAGAGGAAACGGTTGTTTATCGCCTCCGTTTGCGATGTTATTATATGCTATAAATGTGCCACTGCGGCAACCCTAACGCTCTCGCTCTCACTCTCACTCTCACTCCACAGTCATAGTGTGGCGGCGGCTCCAGACCTAACCCTTATCTCGCAGATCTGAGCGGCGCGTCCGGCCGGCATCGCCGCCGTGCATCTTCCCCCAGCGGTGCGTCGGCGCATCTTCCCCCAGCGGCGCATCGTGAGCCGCCGCGCATCCCCCCCAGCGGCGCGTCATGAGCCGCCGCGCATCCCCCCCAGCGGCTCGTCGGCGAGCCGCCACGCATCTTCCCCGAGTATGTCGCCGATGCGGATCTTCTGGTCTATTGCCGTGCATCTTCCCCGGGTATGTAGCCGACTAGATCTTACATTTTGTTTAAAGTAGCACAGAAAACTTGTCTAGTATTTGAAGTCTAGTATTGTGTTCTGTCTAGTGCCGATGATGAATACACCCCTCGACACTAGATCTCACATTTTATTTAAAGTAGCATCTACCGATCTAGTATTGTAGTACTGTCTAGTATTGTAGTATTGTGTTCTGTCTAGTATTGTAGTACTGCCGATGATGAATACACCCCTCAACACTAGATCTTACATTTTTTTTAAAGTAGCATATAAAACTTGTCTAGTATTTGAAGTTTAGTATTGTGTTGTGTTTGTTTTTAGTACTGCCGATGATGAATACATTACCTTCAACTTGTCTAGTATTTGAAGTCTAGTATTGTGTTGTGTTTGTTTTTAGTATTTGAAGTCTAATAGATTAATTTCAACCCTTTGTCAATGTGCTAATCCTCGTTATGGTTTTGTGTAGCTAGTGTATGAAGTAATAGTATATTTCGGCGACAATGCATAAAAATGGTGAGGCAATTGAAGGTAACATCACCTTCAAGTTCTGCCTCCAAATCGTTTCGATCGGACAGCAAGCACACGGATATAGGCGCTTAAGGTGTAAACTGTTTTCATCTTAAATTGTATTTATGTCATGTAGCATCATATTTGGCTCTTTTCTAACTAGACATCCATGTATTTTATATGCAGAAGCGCCATGCAGATCCAAACAAGCTTTAAAACAGCTAAATACAAAGTGGGATCATATCCGTGAACCGTCGCTGTTGTGACGTTTCGCTGCACTGTTCAAAACACTTTTTTAATTAAGAGTGTCTTGGACAGTGTGGCCGAAATGTCACAGCGGTGACGTTATTATATTTCGGCGACACCGTCCAAGATGGAGCAAGCCTCGCTATGAAGAATTTGGCAAGATTAATTTGCTAAGGAGGCTTGCGAGCTCGGTGTGGTTTCTTGTCTTTAGTTTCTCCATCTATTTTGTGTATGTGTGTAGCAATTTGGCTGCAGATGTGATTTGGAGAAGCATGAAACCGCTACTCGAGTCTTTTGCTAGGTCGAATTCCGTTTTCGGCGCTTCGGAACTGAGGAAGAAGGTGGAGCTGGAGAAGAGTGGATTGTCATAAAAGTTAAGTTTAGGGAGGCATGAGAATGATAGGATTAGCGAGGCATGTGTAACTCATCTTTTGATGCTATGTAATGATGACAATTCTTATATACGTTATGAATGGATTTGGTAGCAACTTTGTGCTTTTGCTGTGAGATTTTGAATGTAATTTGGCAACCGAATTGCTCCTGTAGGCTTCTGAAAGAACCTCAATGCAAACGAGTAAAATAGAATCTCCATTACTGATGCACCGATACATCAGAAACGGAGATGGGTCCGCAACCGTAGCCAACTTATGCCTCATCGGTGACGGTTTTTTGCCTCCGTTGCCGATGAAGGCCTTCACATCAGTGACAGGGTCGTGGACACGGACCCTTTCTCCATTGCTGAAGGGGTTTTTGGCCCATTTCTGATGTGTCGTTCTGTACTAGTGATATGATGTGCCTTGCATAAGTATAGATCTATCTATGTAATTCTTGTGGTGGATATTATGGTATGAGATGATTTGTTATACATTTACCGTTGTGTTGGAGCTTTTATGATTTGTCATGCTTTGGAGATATTCTATGATGCATGTGATGGTTTGATTTATGCATAATGCCTTGTTTATCCTTGTCATGAGGTGATTGACACCGTCAAGTGTGGATAGATGAGAGAGATGTGGTCACACACACAAAATAAGAATTATTGCACTAGTGTTTAGAATATTTTCCATTAAGAAGTATGATGTATGTAGGTACGGGATGACAACATCCTTTATCTGGGGGTAAAAAGGGAGAAGTATGATGTGGGAGTGACAGCAACCATGCTAGCCTTACGAGGGTGACATAGCACACAAATGAGTATTTCTTTCAACTATGTGTTTTAGGACATATAGCCGTCATAAAAACTACCATTAAAACATGACAATTGTGTGTACTTTATCCATAACATGATAATCACCGTAGATGAGAGAGAGAGGATTAAGTGAACCCATGAACCCATGTCCATTGTTCCTATAAGAGAAAACCTTTGTCTTGTCCTCTTGCATTGAAGAGGATTGGGACACTTCTACATTCTTGTTTTGTTACATTAAGCTTCCATCAATTAAATCAACCACCTTGTTCTTTAAACTTGTTTAGTGCATAATAACTAAAACTTGTGACACTTTAGTTGTAGGGAATAGATAACTTTTCCTTCTTGCTCCTGCGGATCGATACCTTACTTCCACATTGAGAGGTGCTACAGTGATCCCCTGCTCTTGGGGGTTATCACCGTTCGACCGTCCCCATTTTCTTCTTGCTCATTCGCTTTTTATTTTGTTTCGGTCTGCGGTGGAGGATATGTTCGATTTGTTTCCTCCTCGCCGGCGACGGCCGTTGTTCATGCACGGACGAGCGGTCGTCACGGTTGTTTATGTGCTGCTTTCTTATTTTAGCATCTTTCGCTTTGTTTTGTCTATCGCCGTTTGGTTCTCGCTGTCTATTTTTCTCCTTCCTGTTTCTGTTTTTGTTTTCTCGGTCTTTTTTATTGTTCTTTTCTTGGTTTCGGGTTGCTCGGACCCGATTTGGTCATCGGTTTGTCTTCCTCGTGCGCTTTGCTCCCTCTCGTGAGCAAGTGTTTCGTACCATCATGATTTTTACTACTTTCATCGGTTGGGCGATTCGGACGTTCGGACCAGGTATGGGTGGTGCTTTGGGCTTAATATAATTTTTTTAGTTCTTCTGAAAGCTTTTGTCTCACGGGAGAGAAAATCCACCCTGCTGTTTTACTGGATATACGATATGTTTATACTGTTTGTTTGTTTCGTGTTTGTTTTGTTAGGTTCCTTCGCTTTGCAGGAAGATACGAGGTTCGCTCCTGCCGCGTTCTGGACAGGGGTTGCTCCGGCTATACGTCTGGTGAGTTCACCGGTTGAGAGGGGCAGAGAGCTCATGCCTTCACGAGGGAGCCGGCGATATGGGAACGGTGAAGGGTGGAGAGATCCATACCGGACGGGCAGAGATATCGTGTCGACTCGAGGGAGTCGGCGAGATCGGTATGTTGTCTATTCATTTCTGAACCCGTGTTGGTTTTCTTTTTGTTCTTTGTTGAAGTTTCTACTCCTGGCTGAACCCGTGTTTTTAGCTGTTCTTTGTTTTTGCGTTATGCCCCATGTGGTCGTCTCTTTTTCGGTCATTCCTTTCTTTTTCGAGGTGTCGTGGTTGTACTGTACTTACTGTGTTATGTGTTTTCGTTCGCGATTTGTTTTGTTGTTTTGACTTCAATGCAAAGAGAAAAAGGCTTGGTGGGGTTTTCGTCATTGGTTGCTGTGTACTCTTGCTCCTTGGGCATTTTAATTTGCTAGCAAAGACTACCTCTGACAGTTTATTTCATGAAGGTCAGACCCGCCGAGTCCAGGGAGTCGGTTGGGTCAATGCCCAGCAAAATAAATTTACAAGAGTCTCGAAAGACGTGCCGACTCCAGGGAGTCGGCTGTGTCGATGCCCTGATTTTTTAACTACCGACCTTCGCAAAGGTGAAGTTGACTCGCCTAGACATAACGAGAACCCTTGCGACTCAACAAAAGTTAATCATTATTGAGGCATGCATCAGTTAATCAAATGTGTTCAACCAAAAAATTGTATATTATTTATGTGTATACCCTTGATCAAGTAAGAAGGTCAGACCTGCGGACTCCCAGAAGTCGACCAGTACCAAAAAAAAACGCATCGGTCTGGCGCCAACAGTAAACATGACCGACGAGATCGTAGATCTATCAAGAAATCGATATGCATAAAGATAGCAAAGAAGGAAACACAAACAAAGAGTAAACGATTTTGTTCATAGCACGCATATATGGATTATTCTAGGTACATCCTTCTCTAAACGGTCACCTTAAGGAAATTTGCCATGCATATTTTGTCTCGGCTGGCCTCTCTATCCATATGTCGGTTAATCAAAGGGTGTATTAAGACGGAACCTGGAGTCGCCTGGGTCAAGTGGATCATTAAGACAGGAACCTGGAGTCGGCGGGGTCGGGCGGATCATTAAGACGGGTACCTGGAGTCGGCGGGGTCGGGTGGTGCATTAAGACGGGAACCTAGAGTCGGCGAGGTGCATAGGAAACGCATCACAGATAATGGCAGCTCTCGAATCGTCTGCCCATCCACCAATCTCAACTCCTCGAGACCGTCAAGTGAGGGGGATTCACGTAGTTGAGGATATGCTTGGGGATTTTTACCTCGGAGGTACGCGCCAGTTCACATGGTATGGATGTTCAATATGTTCCAACGCGGTGGCCTGTTATTAAGCCGGCAACCTGATATTAAGACGGCCACTGTGTCTACGCGGGCCCTGCTTTTTAAGCCCGTTTAATAGCACGTGTCCTATCTCGTCAGGGATGTTAATTAATTAAGTCGGACCTATTAAGTCGGCAGGGCCGGTTGTAGGGAAGAAGTATTTCCATACACTTACGAAACAAAGAGACACACGTCCTAACTTGGGGAGGTGTATATCAACACGACCACAGTGTATGCAGTAAACAATGGCTAGAGCCCGATCGTGGCCCAACGTACTGTAGAAACTAATAAAGTCATAGATAATTCCTTGAGCTGGCCAGTGAGATGCCGGCGTCTGGACTCAGCCAGCACCAGCAGTACGCATGAGTCGCGTGACCTGTCCAATCAAATTTGGTTCGTTGACCGTATACTAGTCGAGTCCCGGGAGTCGGCAGGCCTGACCTTCTCCGTCTCACTGCTCTACGATCCAGCTGTCTCCAGGAGTCGGCGGTACTGTCCTTGTCTGTCTCACTGCTTGTGGATCCCGCCGACTCCAGGCCGTCGAATCTAGGGAGTCGGCAGGACTGACCTTATCCGTCTCAATCTCGTGGATCCCGCGAGCTTTGATCATGTCCTACCGATCTCGCCGGATCCCTCGAGTCGGCCTGACCAATGTTCTTGTCTATGTTAGTTGCTACCCCTTCCCTAGACGCATTTGTTGTCCTCCAGTGTTCCTTCATTTTTCAGCCGCCTTCTCTTACGCAATGACGCATCGATGTTCAAAAACAGTATTTATTCGTGGTTATAGATTACTGTCCAGTTCCTGTCCGTGACATTGCATGTTTACTTTCTAAGTCGTGTTTCCTGATGGTTTCTGACGCAACATCATGGGTAGTTCCGTTAAATTGTGACACCGGTGTATGTTTATTTTAGGGCATCTGAGATCGCAGCTCTGGCAACACGTTCATGTTTTAAAGATATTGGAGTCGGCAGGATCGACCAACAGTGAGGCCTGGAGTCGGCTGGTCTTACTGCAGGAACTAACAGGGTGGATACACGATTAAATAGGCATCTATACAACCGGCCGTGTCGGCTTAATCGGTCCGACTTAATTATGTCTATACAATATAGATGAGACTACTCAAACATTAAATCACGAACAGTAGCTTTATTACATACGCAACTCAGCGTAGGTGCATGAATACATCAAATTGTTGTTAAATCCGACTAGAGGGAGCCGGCCTGATTGGACTGATTTGAAGGTCAGAGTTCCGATAGTCGTGGATGTAGTTCTTCGTTCTCGCCACTGTTGTGATATTTTGATCACACTGTACAAGACACTCTTAGCTAAAAAAGTATTTTGTGCAGTGCACCAAAAGATCGCAAGAGCAACGGGTTGGGGATACTTCGTTCAACTTGAGCAATTTGATTTTGGGCCTACCCTAGCATGTACAACATAAATTGTTTGTACATGTCCTTCTCTTTTGGAAGGTTGGCTTATCTTGGAAGTGGTCGCCGAAACAGAAATTGAGATGATGTTAGTTTGGTGTACGTATGGCATAAATAGCATGTGACATGATGGATAAATAACATGGATAGAATAACTTACAAATTTATAGCAGAATTGTTGTACACTACACGGTTGTGCACACTACTGCATGCTACCAGAAAAAGATGTCCTCTTGTACGGTGTCACCAAAATAAGATTCCTGTGCATGTTATTATAGATGGTAAGGTAGTAATATATCAACAAACACATGAGTAAGAGAACAAATCAATAGCACTATAGATAGGAGTCGTGTGGTTTGACTTTTATGTGGTTCTAGATCTAATGGATGGATATGTTCAGAAGAAATCAAACATAATTGGTCTAATGTATGGTTGTGTTGCGGTGAAGCAAAATGATGAAAAGCTTAAGACTTTCACCTAGAGAGAGATATACACACGGGTGATAACACGGTTTTGTCGAATCCTAGGTCCTTATTTCTACAAAGACGATTATTTCGTTAGATACCTTTCACTTAGCAAATGGTCGAGGAGGAGGGGGACCGTGGATGATAAGGAGCAACGGTGTCGAGGCGAGGATGTGTCGTTGCTCCGTATAACTCGGAGGTGGTTTTGATCTTCGATGTTGATGTGAGACCGGCATTGTCTTGGATCTAGAACGAGAGATCTAGCTTTCCCTTCTCTTTGACCAGGTTAGGAGGGAGTGGTTCTAAAACTGGGAGACGGTCGTGGATGGAGGTGTGAAGGTAGGGTTGCTGCCGGTTGAAATATATACAGCTGGACCAGTGGGTTTTGGTTTGATGGATCTTGACGAGCCCAATGTTACAATTAATTGTGGTTGGACGTTGCGTGTTTGCGTTCAGCACAATACAGCTACTGGTCACATTAGTAGGAGGGCACCGCGTAGGTACATGTGTCGGCTTAATAGCAGGACACCGCGTGGGAACGGTACAGAAACGACGTGTAGCTACACCGAACGTGGTGTGCCATTCGTTCGATGGGATGTGGGGAGGTAGAGTGAGTGGTTGAGCCAAGTAATGAGAATGCTAGCTTGGTAGGGGTTGAACGAAGAAGTAATGTGTGGTAGGTTGGCAGGTTGAAGTTATTGAATGTGTTCCCTGAGTATCTTCGTTTGGGAGTGGCGTGACGCCTAGGTGTACACTGGTTCCCTGTATTCAGCTTTGTGACCCCTCGGTCTTAGTGATGTCCTTCTGGACGGCTCCCGGAGCCGGATGGATCGACGAGTGGTTCTTGCTGGTCGATTATTTGGATGGTAGTTTAAAGATGAAGTCAAAGGATTCATTTGATTTGTACAAGTCGTCGTTACGAGACGTTTGTGTTTGCACCGATGCAATCGTTGACGTCGCCGACTCGAAGAAACCGCCAAGATATTATATTGCAAACACATACACCTCGCCGGCTCCCCGGGGAACCGGCGGCTCTCCATAACCAGCAAGCAGAAGATGGGGACGGTGGAAAGGTGTGGATATTGAGTGTCTGCCTCCTGAATTTATTGTCCTAGAGGCACTTCAGCTTGAGTGTGTTCATGGATTTAGGAACCTCTATATTTGTTTGGTGGGTATTCAAACCATTGGGTTGTCTTGCTTGTGGAATGAGATCTAAATGATACATCTCAATTGTTTGTGTGTTGTTTTTTTGTAATATCGTCCTCGACCTTGCATACGCGCTGGAAGAAATTATTGTTTTTGTCTAATATTTGTCTAACTTGGTTGTCGAGCTTATATATGATATAATTGTTTCCACCCGTTGATTATGAGCATTGTGTATGGCGTGTTGTTAATACATGGCTCGGGGGTTGTGCGCCAAGGCGCACCCCTAAATCTATAAGTTTTCAACATAAACGATACTATGACGAACCCATGGACTAGCACGGAAGAAAGGGATGTCAATTAATTAAGCCGGACCGACTAAGCCGGCACGGCCGATTGTAAGGAAGAAGTCTTCCCACACACCTACGAAACAACGGGCACATGTCTTAACACGCGGTACATACATTCCCACTCATTTACTTCTCGACCATCAAAGAAATACTAAAGTAAACACCAACCCTAGAACCTACTTTTTTAAATACATCTTCATTTTTCTAGATATCTTCTTCTGTTGTCGGTCCATTCTCTTTTGTTGCCGGATCCATTTTTCTCGTTCTTCCAGCACCTGCACAAAAAGTCGCGGAGTGCATTGTTCCGGCATTCCTCAATGGGAATATTCACGACAGTGTCGTGCCGGTTATTTGCTTGCACCGATTCCTTCTTGGTTCCAACATCATCATCAGAATCTTCCTGTGTATCAAAATAACGAAAAAAATCATCGCCCATAGTGCACGTGATTACTAAATTAGGAAAAAGGTCTATATACCCTTCTTAACTTAAATAACGATGAGATGGATAGGTGTTCGTTGTTGAGAGGTATTCTTAGATTAGCCTCATGGTCGATAAATACACGAACATGACGAAAAAAAGGGTAACAGATTGTAAGTCAGAGAGCATATACAGAACAGCATCTCAAAATTATAGAACCACTAAACTAAATGGTATGTATGTGGTCCATTGTTTATGTTTGGTCATATCTGTAGGAAATCGTACAGGTAAGCACGTAGCTGCTTATTGGTTGGTTTAGTACGTACCTCCTCCTCCTCGCCGTCGAAAGCCTCTTCGAACGTCGTCGTCTCTATGAGAGCTGCGGCGTTGTCATGCGGGCCCTTGTCGCCCGGCTGCTGCAGGTGGTCGATGATAGCAGGGACCAAACTATTTTACTTCACCTGCCCCCGGAGGGGATTAACCACAGCGGTCACGACGGCCGGAGTAGCACTCGCACGGCCATTAGTAGCCTCAACTATAGCGACGACATTCTTCTCTTGCAGCTTATCTGCCATGGCGTCGTCTGTTCCTCTTGTCCGCTCTATCACCGGCGGTGGGTGTGTGACTGTGTGAGTGACCGGGGAGCTGAAGTTATTAGACGGAGACGGGGGTAGGTGATGTATCCGACGCTTCGAGCGTCCTTTGCCGTCTTAATGTGGTGTGTGGGTGTTCTCGATCTTTCTTTGCCAAGGTCTGCGTGTCTATGCTCTATGTGTGAGACGAGTTGGACTCGGCGGAACATGACCAGACCATGATTTAATGTTGGAAGTAAATGCTGTGTTTGACCGACGATGTGGCGTCGCGGTACTGTTAACCCGCACGGATCTGATTTCTGCTTATGTTTTGTCTTAGTTTGTCCTCGGCTTTACATATGGATATAATTATTTATAACCGTTGATTATTAGCATCGTGTATGGCGTGTCGTCAAGACAGGGCTCGGGGGGTAGTGCGCCAAGGCGCACCCCTAAATCTAGTATGGAGATATTTCTCGGTGGTATATAGGAATGAAACACAGGACCAACTTCACAAAAAAAATAAGCATATGGAAAAGAAAAAGATTTAAAAGGCCGTGCTTAGATAGATAGGCATTCTTGATAGTTTCAATATTCACGCGATCATGCAAAGCAACTACAAAGAGTAGCTTGAAGCAATCGGTTTCCCAAAAAGATATATACGAACATATTTGGGGAAAGCCGTACCAAGAACATCCAACACAAACAAGATCCAAAAGAGTGATTAAAAAATCATTTTAGCAAATAGGAATAAGATAATGAAGAATATAATTTCTAGGTGGCAAAACCTCGAATGTTCACATTTTCTAGGTTTGTAATATGCACATAGCTTATTACTCCCCCATAATGTGATAATCCAATTTTAAAACACGAGACAAACAAAACTAACTAGAGATAATTAATGGACATTATAGAATTTGAATTTCTCATGAGAATGACATACCACATAGAGAGTAGATAATATTGATATATCATCACTAAGTGGTATTCCTCGTGTATACACATTTTTAGGATTGTGAAGTGCACGAAGCATATCACTCTACCAAAATGGAATAGTCCGTTAATCTCTCAAAGAGAACCAACAAGATAAGATAGCAAAAAAACAATAAGGCTCAAAACCTAACACATGCAAGGGTGCAAGCAACTTTCAATGTATATATGATTTAAATATAAGTTACCGCAAGGAGGAACATTGGGTATGAGATAGAACAACATGATCCATGTGGCTTGGCTTGAGGGAATATAATTGATGAAGAGCCCTTAATTCTTCATAATGTAGCTAAGTCTCCAATGCCCTCCAAAACTTCTATTGATCAAGTTTTAGTTTGTTGGTCCCCAACAAAGTTGGGTCCTAAGAGGTTAGTCACAATAGGCTTGGCAACCCAAATGGTGCTTTTCTTGACACCACTTTCAGTACCAACATATTTGGCAAACACATTGCCAACCTTATCCTTCCTGAGAGAATAAACATTATCAATTATGATAGGGTTGGATAAGGTACCAGTAGTGCATGAAGAAGCAAGATGACCCTTCTCACGACATATGTAGCAACAATGGCGTCTTCCCTTCTTCTTAGTTGAGGTCTCAACTTGAGGAGGGATAGCTTAATTCTTCTTGGAAAGAGGCCTTGCTTTAACTTGAGGAACTTGAGTTTGAACTTGAGGCCGCTTCCCTTGTTGCTTCTCACTAAGAGGCTTCTTCTTCATCAAGGGGCAAGATCTAACGTGGTGCCCTTCAACTTTGCACTTGAAGCAAACGATATTGGCCGAATCCTTAACTTGTTCTTGGTCCTTGTTCTTCTTGTTAGACTTGGACTTGTTCTTGTTATTGGAGTTGAATCCATGTTCACTCTTGTCATTGGGACGTCTTTGAACACTCAACACATTGTCAAGTGTGGACCTCCCAACATGACGCTTTTCCAAGTCTTTTTCATAGAAGTGACTTGGGCCTTGAGCTCTTTTAACTTCTCTACATGGTTAGTATCAAAAAAACACTAGAGGAAGTAGAAGCTTCATTGTTAGAGCAACAAGGCACGTAAAGTAATTCATCACAAGATGTAGCAATATTGTGAGTGGATGAAGTACTAGGACTAGCACATGGCAATAAAGCATTTTTAGTAGATATTGTGCTAGTGACTACATGAGGCTCACAAGATGTTACCTTTGACATAATAGCCTCATCAGCTAACTTTAGCTTGGCATGGGATGCTAGAAGATCCTCATTAGAGCTAGAGAGCTTTTCATGACTTTCTTCCAATTTCCCATACTTGCTAGTTAGCAACTCAAGTTGAGCCCTTAGCTCAACATTCTCCTTCAAGATAGATGCTTCACGAGAAGTGGAGTTAGTAGCACAAGCATCATCAATATTAGAAATGGAAGAAGACAATTTGGCAAGCTCATCATTTTTGGATAGTTGAGTTTGGAGTTGATCATGAGACTTGATAAGGAGAGAGTGTTCACTTTCTAAAGCCTTGTGAGTTTTGTCAAGTCTCTCTATGTATTCAATTAGTCTAGCATTGCCAACACCAAATTCAACTTTTTAATTTTTAAGCACTTTATATTTAGCAATAGCATGATCTCTTTCCTTAATGATTTTAGCAATAATAAGACCATTTGACTCATCAAGAGACTCAAGCCTCTCTTCAAGAGAAAACCTAAGGTCTTCCTCTTCCTTGAGAGTAGCCTTCAAGGTTGGTATTGTAATAATATCTTCTCTCTCAATTTCACCTTTGACTTCAATGATATCCTTGCACTTAATAGCAAAAGCCAAGATTTCACATAAGTAAGAGCAAGCTTTACTACCTTTAGGGAGAGCACCTAAGACCATCTCACTCTTCTCCTTTAAGGAGTCAATCATTCTCTTTTAATCCATAATAATCCCCATCCTTATCCTCATCATTACAAGATGTAGAGGGTTCCAAAGGTGGAGATACCTTTGAATCCCTATCCATTAGGCAAAAAATGAGTAATGGACGAAGATGATGAAGAATTACTTGAAGCGCCATTGAGGTCTATGTCTTGTTCCAATAAATGTTGGGATTCCTCTACATTGTTAGTCACACAAGTACTAGAGGATATGGAAGCATTATTTTCATGGCAACAAAACATAGAAAGCATATCATCATGAAATTTAATTGAGCAACTATAACATGATATGCAAGGACTATCAACACTAGCATGTAAGACCTTTGGAGCGCTAGAAGTGTTTAAGTCCAAAGATAGAACATTGCAATGAGATAGAGATGAAGTATATTCAATGGAAGATTCACCGCCAACAAAGCAACTTCTATCACCACTCACCATATCATTACCTTGTGACAAATCACATGTAGGTGACGTGGACGAAGTTGTGAACTCGTCACGGCCGGAGGTGGAAGGAGAACAATCATCCTCAATAATGTTGGACACTTCATATTTTTCTTGAAGCTTGGTCCAAAGCTCATGAGCGTTCCGAAAAGGCATGATTGATGCAAGAACTACATCGCTCAAAACACATATAAGACCATTAGATACTTCAGTATCGAGATGAGAGTTTTCCTTATCCTCTAAAGATAATTCTTGGGAATCCTTTGGAGGAGAAAAACCCACATCTACAATACTCTTGATATAATTTGGCCCCATGGCCCTAAAAAGGTTAAGCATGCGAATTTTCCAAACATCATAATTTGTGCCATCGAATATAAAAGTGGGATCGTGCACTAATTCTCTAAACAATAATCTTTACTCTCTAGGCGGTAAAGCCCCAAAAAGAGAGCCCACGCTCTGATACCAATTGAAAGGACAATGATGTCGCCTAGAGGGGGGGGGGTGAATAGGCAATTAAAACTTTTCCGGTTTAGTCTTGATAATTGCGGAATAAAATTAGGTGTTTAAATTAACAAGCCAACAACCTAAATATACTAGGCTCACCTATGTGCACCAACAACTTATGCTAAGCAAGACAAGCAACAAAGTGATAGCAATATAGAATACTTCAAACACGAAGGTTATCACAATGTAAAGTGCATAAGTAAAGAGCTCGGGTATAGAAATAACCAAGGCACGCGGAGACGACGATGTATTCCCGAGTTCCTCCTTTTTAGGTGAGTACGTCTCGTTGGAGGGGTGTGAGTTTCAAACTCAAACGCCACAAATGGCCTCACCCTATTCTCCGATGAACCTTGCCCAAAAGCTCGGTTCACCTTCCACCATCGGAATCCTTCAAGGCGGAATCCAGAGCCTTTACAACAATCTTGAGGCAGAACCCACAAAAGAATTGGGAGCTCCCAAGTGACCACAAAAGGCCTCAACCACCACAAAAAGTGTCTAGGGTCCAAAGAACCAAGAGTAACAAGCTCACAAACTTTCACTTCCACGAATTCTCGTGGAGAGCACAAATCGATGTACACATGCAATGGCAAGAACACAAGAAGTGCTCAAGGCCTTCACTCTCAAATTCAACACATCAACAAATGCTAATGGGGGAATAAGAAAGGAAGAACAAAGAAGAGAACACACAAGTACTCCAAGATCTAGATCCACTAGATTCCCCTCACTTAGAGGAGAGATGGATTGGTGGAAATATAGATCTAGATCTCCTCTCACTTTTCCTCAAAGATATGCAAGAATCATGGGAGGAATTGAGAGATAGGCAAGCTTTCAAGGTCAAGAATGGCAAGAGAGAGAGGGGAAAACGTGCTTGACTGTAGGTTGAATAAGGGAGGGGTATTTATACCCCCTCCCTGAAATATAGCCGTTACAGCCACTAGGGGCGGAATATCCGGGCCCCTTTCAAAATATCCGGCCCAAAAATCCGGTTTTAACAGAGGCTTGCACTTCGCGCACCAGAAATCCTCAGAAAAGCTTGTAGGGCCGGATTATCCGGCCCCAAACCCGGATAATCCGGTTTTGACAGAGAGCTGCACATAGAGACAGCAAAACGAAAACCGCAAGAACGTTTTCATCCGGACTCCGATTTCGATGATTTTGGGCTCGTTGGAATCGTAACGAAGAGCTTTACAAGATCATGTAGAGAAACATCATAGTACATCATATGAGGAGGAGACAAAATGAGGAAAGTTAAGACATCTCTATAAAAGACAAACCGGTAAAACCTCCAACATCAAAAACGCAACAAGATATGCATATGAAATTTGTTTTTGATGAACTAGAGCTTAGTATGGAGATGAACACAAGCTCTAAATCCTCACATGGATAAAAGCCAAATAAGAACCAAGAAAAATGATATGCCAGGTATGCAAAGTTTTGATCTCTCCGCAAAGATGCGATCAAGTTACTCACTTGAGAGCCCCTCGGTCTATCCTATAACCCGGTCTCCCACTAACACCAAGAGACCGGTAAAATATAAACCCTATAAAGATCATACCTTTACCTTACGCATGGAACTTGAGCTAGATGATGACGATCTTGACTCCCTCAAGTTGGAACACCTTTCTTGACTGTGCTTGCTAGCACATGCTTGATGAAGACTTCTCCAAATACTCCCCCATACACCATTATGGGAAAGCCTCGCTTAGCTCCGTCTTCATGTATCCACTTGCACTTTATCTTCTTCTCTTGATATAGATGATGGTTTGGAGATAAACATGAATGTTCACTCAATCTTCTTTTCCAAGCCATGCTTGCAATAAGCTAAACTCTAGATGACCATTATTCATATAAATCCATTGGATAGAACCTTGGTCATCATATAATCTTCTAGAGTCCAACACATGAACTCCAATCTTCTTCACGGACAAGATCTATAAAGATATCTCAATGCAAACATTAGTCCATAGAGATTGTCATTAATTACCAAAACCACACATGAGGGCACATGCACTTTCAGTGATGCTAATGTCCTCGCTCGAGCTTGACTATTCTTCGGGGCTTGGTTGACGGGTACAAGGAAAGCAGGAGGGCTCAACTTCATAATTAGCCCTCATTTTATGCTTGGACTTTTAGTCTTCATAATCGGTTAGCTCATTTTTGGACCCACTGTCAACGGGACCTTCAACGCCCTCAAGATCTCCTTTTGATTTGACTCTTCTTGTTGTCCCTATGAGTATGGATGCAAAGCGGCGCCCGATCCACGCCGCTTCGTAGTCAAAAGCAGTCATATTAGTTGTTACTCCCTCCGTTCCTAAATATAAGATGTTTTAACATTTGTCCACATTCACATATATTTAGATGTATGTAGACATATTTTAGTGTGTATGTGCACTCATATTAGTATGCATGTAGACAACATGTTGGATAGCTAAAACGTCTTATATATATTGAAACGGAGGTAGTACATTTTTAGCGATTAGTTATGGTCTACACTAACTACAGATCGGTGGGCTTATGCGGGACGTCCACTTGCATCCCTACCTATGAGCACACCACATGCGTGTTGATTGTCAAGTTGGAGCAAAAGGTGTTCTTAACGTTTGATTCCAAATATGCATACTTTTCTTGAAGCTTAGCGAACCAACCCTTTTTTGATTTGTCACGTGGAGGCAACTCGAAATCCGAATCACTCAAGCCATCAGTGATATCTTCATGAGCTTCATCTTCATAGCGGTTCACTCTAGGATCATTGTACTTCTTGATACAGAGGAGCTTCACACCATGATATGATCCAATCTTCACTTTCTCCAAGGCTAACATTTGCATCTCTTGAGCCCACTTAGTGGTGATGATCATCATAACAAATGGAGAAAAGCATGGAGTTTTCCTATTGATCACCACAAGGAACATACCATTCCAAAGATAGTCCATCACATCAAGCTTTTTACCTTATCTCTCCATTTGAGGGGCCTTGAGCATCAAGTCAGTGAGATAACCATGAATCTCATCAAAGTTGTCAATTTTGAGGTTGATGGTGTTACTATAGATGTGATGCATGACATTATATGTGGGTATGAGGTTATCGGAAAGACCTCAAATGGCCCTTCCTCCAATGTAGAGAGACCCTCCAGTACGTTCTTATTGCCTACTTTTTCATTCCCATGAACTCGAAACCAACCCTTTTCATGACCATTAGGCTGTTTCAAGCCAAAGTCTTCATAGCCAAGCATCGCGGCAAACTCTCTCCACAGGGCGGACAGAACCTTGTCCTTTGCTATCCACGTGTCTTGTTTCATTGTATTTTCAAGAATCCAGTCATCGGAAGTGTCTATGCATCCTGTTTGTTCCAAACAAGGCCCAAAGACTGCATATAAGCAAGCCTGCTTGCGGAATAAAGACATGGGTTCATGCAAATTTTGTTTATTTATAAGAGATGCCATGTGTACATCAATAACATTTTTCGGCAGCAAGCAACATACACATTGACACAATAACAAGGTTTGATATCATGTGTGTGTGTCACACCAAGACGTGTTGCTTTTTGGGTCAGGTGGCGCACCCATCGACGTCAAAGTGCATATGATGACTCCTTTAATAACACGATGTGACTCGGTCTATATATGTGCTTGTGTGTGGTGATATGCATCTAACGTTGTACACTTACAATACATTTTACTCGAAAAGATTTTGTTTATCAAAACTACTGCAGAAACAAAGATAGAAAACAGTAAAATACTAACGGTCAAACGTTGATGAACAATTTCTCAACCCCAGAAGGAATTATACAATATAAATATCAATTTATTCCCTAGCCCGCGTTTTGTTTAACGAATGAGAACAACAGCAGCAGCTACACAAATTCCCCGTAATTAGTTACATGGAGTCTTTGGAGAGCCAGTTAAGTGACGGCGTAGCCCGGGCATTCGTCAGCTCATCCACGGTGTCTCCCCGCTCAAACACAGCGGCGGCACCCATCCCAGAACCTGTTCATTAATAGTCATGTCATTTACAGTTCTACTTCGATCTTCTTTCCATACAAGTAAATGGAATAGATAGTGTACCTATGCACATCGAAATCACTCCAAACCGGCAGTCTTTGCCCCGCCGCTTCATCTCATTGAGAAGAGTGCTGACACATCGTGCACCTGCCAAGATGAAAACATGGAACTGTCATTGGCTGTAGCACAGGAGGATGTTTGTTTGGAGCAAAGAAGTGATCTGGGGATGACAAACAGTACAAGGGTCCGAGCACGTGATGACCGCAAAGGTGCACAACAAAATGGAACATATCTTTTGTGAGTAGCAGGAAACAGATACCTGTGGCACCCAGTGGATGTCCAAGAGCAATTGCACCTCCGTTAACATTGACTTTCGCTGGGTCGAGATCCAACTTTTTGGAGCAGTACACGAACTGAGATGCAAAAGCCTATGTACAAGGGCTACTGAATATCATCTGGCAGATATAGTTTTATCGAGTGAAAAAACTAGATGCAAGTATACCTCGTTAATCTCAAAAAGATCAATGTCGTTAACTTGAAGACCCGCGGCTTTCACTGCTGCGGGGATAGCAACAGCAGGACCAACACCCATCACAGCTGGATCAACCCCAACTGCAGCAAAGCTCCTGTATTTGCACATTCCACTCCCATTATTAGTCACGACAGAACTTTTTATAACAATTAAGAGCACAGTAAGTCTCTGCTCTGATGGTCCCCAGAAAGTGCTGAGCCATAAAGTTGGTAGCAGTGTTTGATATGTTTTGTGTCAAGAAAAAATTCTACGGAATATAAATATAACTCATCATATGTAAAGCATCTAAAGAAAATAACATTACCTGTAGATTCCAAGTATTGGAAGACCCTTTCGTGCAGCAACATCCCGCCTCATTAGTAGGACAGCGCCAGCTCCGTCACTCACTTGGCTAGCGTTTCCTAAGAGTAAAAACAACACCAATCTTCAAGAGTGATATAAATAATAGACATCTGCATTCAGTTAGATTTTCGTACTTACCAGCAGTAGTAGTTCCGTCCTTAGAAAATGCTGGTTTAAGTTTTGACAGGACTGCCAGTGTGGTATTAGATCGGATTCCATCATCTGCTGACACTACTATCTCCTTCTCTTCACCAGTTTTTGGATCTACAATCTTCACATGACAACAAAAGAGTTAGAGGAACAGGTTTTAGCGATTCTAATCTTTTATTAAGAAAATCTTAAAAAAATATACAGGGTTATTTTAGAAAGAGAAAACAAAGGCACTATATTACCTTTGTATGAACTGGGACTATTTCTTCTTTAAATTTACCAGAAGCTACTGCGGCAGCAGCCTTCATGTGAGACTCAACCTGAGCATTACAGTTAACAAGAATGAGAGCTAGAAGCCTATTGTGAGGCAGACCGGCAGTTGACATACACTGTCAAACACGTGCGACAAAAAAGACAATTAGCAAACTTACAGCAGCTTGATCTTGCTCCATGCGTGTTATGCCAAACCGTTGTGCAACATTCTCAGATGTAAGGCCCATTGGGAGAAGGCAATCACGTGCTTGGGCAAATAGCTCAACCTAAAACAATTGGAGATTCCAACGCAATATATTATCCGCTTAAACATCTTAACACATGCATCTAGAGTCAAGAGTCTTGTTGCATCAACTACCCATTTGACTTACTTTGGGATTCACTTGCCCATCAATACTAACTCGGTTCACCGTCATGGACTCTAGGCCAGCAGCAATACCTTTCGAAAGGAGAGAACAAAATTAGACCGCCAATGAAGTCAAAACAAAATACTTTAAATCAACCTCTAGGACAGCATACCAATATCATACAGCCCAGCTTTAATAGCAGAAGCAACATCTGCGACTGCCTGAAGACCAGAAGAGCACTGTCGGTTTACAGTCTTGAGGGGAACCGTGTCTACATTACACAAACAAAATAATCAAACCAGAGATAGTCATAGTCTAATATTAAATGTGACAGAAATGATGAAATTACCAGGGAACCCCGCATACAATGCGGCCATCCTGCATTCTATAGCCCTTTGGGACCCAGGAGCTAAAACAGTACCAACAACAATGTCGCCAATTTCACTGGGATTCAACTTTGTTTTCTCGACCAAAGCCTACAATTGAATCAGAAATGTATGAGAAGACTCCAAGGAGGATGATGAGACAATACCAAACAATTCACTAAATTATCGTTTAGGCTGCAAAAGGGAAAGAAGATGGCAAACACAAACCTTGAATACGGGCACCAAGAGGTCCTCAGCGGGCGTATCCTTGAAACCACCTCTCTTGGCTTTGCAGATTGCTGTCCTATAGGCACTGAAGACATGAAAGGTAGATACATCATACATGTTTCATGTTTGACCTCTGTTTACATGAAATGGCTAGGAAAATTAAATCTAGAAATTATTTGAATTGCTACTGTGATAAAATTGGTTCAGGAGGAAAGGGAAACAACAGAGGGATCCGAATCGAACCTAAATGGGAAGGACATGAAAATTCTAACTGAGCTGTTGCGCTACCAGTTGTTTTTCATTCCTTTGCTTGTAAACGGGTAAAACTTTGCAGTATTATTTCATTCCATACTCTGTCATTTTTTCTGTATTTCTAATGCTAAAGGCTAAGACCTCTGCGATGTGTAACATATTCTCCGTTAGAATAGCCTTATGTTGGCTCTTAATCAGATTTGGCCTGACAAGACAACGGTCAAGACTGGCACAGATGTCGCCAACACAAAAGCCAAGAACCAGGTTGGCATCAACCCATCGTCATCACCCTATTTCTAAACTACTTCATACTTCCTAATAATTGCGGTGGCTGTGTGCATCATGCTGAGATCCGCACCCTATATATTTAAAAAAAAAACAACCCATCGTCATAGCACTAGCAGCAGTTTTACATGATTCCAAAATTAGCAGTACCATCGCTATCACCAAATTACGAACGCTCGGTGTGGCCAAAGGGCAGAACGAAAACAAGCAGGAATCCTCTCAGGTCGCAACCAGAACTCGGCTACAGATCACCGATCCAAACAGAAGGGCGGGAAGAGCGGGCATGACTTACGCGACGATGACGACGTCGTCCGCGAAGCAGGCACCCCGGTGGTAGGCGGCGCTGTCCCCCGCGGCGCACGCGCTCGCCTGCGACACCAAGAGAAGAAAACACCACAGCCGATCAAGGCTACCGTCACAGATCTGGAACCAACGCGGTGGAAGAGAGGAGTTGAAAGGGGAAGGAGGAAAAACTCACGGAGATGGCCGGGTTGGGGCCTGCGGCGGGCTCCAGGTGCCCCAGCAGGATCCTCTGCCTGTCGATCGCCTTCTCCATTGCTCCCCCTGCTGCTCTTCACTGTCTCGGAGGAATTGGTTGCTGGTTGGTCTGTCAGTGGGCTGCTGGCTGGGTGACGACGGGGTATTTGTAGGAATTGGGGAGGCGTTTACCGCGAAGCTGGACAGAGGTCGCCGGTGACGGAGACTCGGTGAAGTGGGGTGTGAAAACTTGGGAGGACTCGACTCGACTCTGGGGTGGAGTCGTGGTCGTGGTCGCGCAAAGGGGGTACGACGGGCGGGCTCGTGAAGGGCGAGGCTGCTGCTCTCTGCCCACGCGGAGGTGGTTGGGGTGGGGTTTCTCGCACGCGGTCCACGCAGGGGACGGGGTTCTGCCGGCGCTGCGTGTGTTTTTTTTTTTTGAGAGGAACAACAAGTTACAATATGCAACACATGCGGAAGCTAAAAGACAGACTGAGATAAAATGATTATCCTGAATTTGCAGATAAAATCCTAAGAGATCGAGAAATACAAAACGATCCCTAAGGTTTCTACAACCACCGTAGCGAGCGGCCGCCGCCCAACTCCAGCGCCGCCGAGACGAACGCCGGAAGAGACGCCGAACCTCCACCATTGCAAGATCCGAGAAAGCATCATCGCCAACAAGGCTTTGTGAGTCGATGAACAGTGGGAAGATAGAAAAACAATAAGTCCTTGTTTACTTCCAGTATATTTTAGGGGATTTGAGCGGATTATCACGGATCACGGAAAATCCCCACTAGTCTATTTACTTCGCCAACCTCGTACTTTTGATCACTTCTTCCTTACGAATTGTATCTATTGCGAATTGTGTCTATTTAAGCTTTTTCTCGCCGGTGGCAATTGATATTATTATTTTTCATCTATCTCATGAAATTTCCCTTCTATTAAGCAATAAAGAGCAATTGACGAAGTCTGTGTATTTTAGGGGATTAGAGGAGATAATCCCTAGATATCTCACCAACCATCTCATTTTTGGCTAAAACAAAAACTAATCCATGCTAGTGTATTGTAGGGATAGAATATTTGTGGGGATTTGTGGGGATTGGGTGTTCACCAAATCCCCTCTCATCCCCTAGAAAACACTTGGAGTAAACAAGGACTAATTGTATGACGCTCATTTGATCTCAAACGAACATCGCGACGAAAATTTCAGTTCTCACATTAATTCGAGAAAGTGTCCGATGAAAACCAACTTTCGGGCGGAACCGGTGAAAACCACGAAAAAAATCATGTTTAAAAGTTCTAAAAATTATGACCAAAATTGCATTGTGTTGAGATTGTAGAGCTATAGACTTGTAAAGTTGCAATTCAAATTCAACACTGAATAGTACAATTTACACATGTGTAGAACTCTACAATCTCAACACAATGCAATTTTGGTCATAATTTTTAAACTTTTAAACATGATTTTTTCGTGGTTTTCACCGGTTTTCAGTTGGTTTCCACCGGATATTTTTCCCACTGATTCAGGGAAGCTCATACGCAACTCCACGAAAAGAAAAAACGTTGCATTTTAATACGTCCATTTTGCATCACTATTTCACATCATAATTTACTGTTATTCATTGATATATTTCATATTAAAGTGCAATACTTATGTTATTTTATCTTATTTTGCATGTTTTACAATTCACCGGGATTTATCTACCGGAGTCAGGATTCAGCTGGAAATAGCGTCGTCAGGATACCATACTTCGGGAACTCCAAAAATTACGAGAAAATTCAGGAAATATTTCCTCGATAAATAAAGCCAGGAGCCAGTAGATGGGCCAGAGGCCAGCCAGCAGGGCAGCAGACGGCCTAGGGGCGCGGGTGGCCCCTCACCCGCGCCGTGGGCCCGCTGATAGCGTGGATCACACATTCGCTGGGAGACCCTAAGAGGAAGGTATGATGTAGCAAAGCAGTAATTTTCTCATGATTACAAAACCAAGTTATCGAACCAGTAGGACTTGGAGAAGGATCCGGCTTGGTGACACCAACAATGGCGTCGAGAAAGAGTTGTTGACGTGGACCTGCGCACATACGAACAAACTGCTTTGCCCCAACGAAACAAAGAGGGTGTCAATCTCTCCGGCTTGCTAAACACAAAGAATTAAACATATGGTGGAAAATATTATAAGAGCAAAAATGACCAGCGAGCAAATGACTAGTATAAGCCATTAAAACGGTTGTAAGCAATGTAGGAAAATAGGACCGGGGTCCACAGTTCACTAGTGGCGTCTCTCCAAAAGATAAAACATGTTGGGTGAACAAATTACAGCGGGGCAATTGACAAACATGGGCGCAACACAATACTATCATGACACATGGTTCACCGTTTCATTTAATATGGGCATTACGTCAAAATACATAGACCGTTATCCAACTGTATCTATGACTAATAATCCACCCCGGGATCGCTATGCACCATGTCACTCGAAAGTATTAAGTCGCAAGCAACAGATAATTGCAATAAGCAAGGTGCGTAATGTAAGCAATGAGTACAACATAAAGCCATAAACACCGATGTTTTATCCCTAGTAGCAACAGCACATCTCAAGTTCTAATCGTTTGTGTTAACTCGAGCTCGAACAAGAGAGGCATGAACCCACTATCTAGCATAAATATCCTCTCTAATGACACAAGTAATTACTTCAGACAAAACATACACAAGCATCGGAAAGCATGCAAGATCATAAATAAAATATATCATAGATAAACTGAACCATAATGTCAAGACTCCATAATTCATCGGATCCCCGCAAACACAACACATAGTATTACATAAAGATGATCTTAATCATGTAGGCAGCTCATAAGATCTAAACAATGGAGCACAAAGGAGAAGAGACAACCATCTAGCTACTGCCATGGACCCGTAGTCCCATGGTGGACTACTCACGCATCACTCTGGAGGCAGGCATGGTGGTGTAGATGCCTCCGGTGACGATCTCCCCCTCCGGCAGGGTGCCGGGAAGAGCAGCAGAACCCTCCCGATCTAGGGTTGGCGACGGCAGCGGCCTTAGAACTTTTCTGAAAAATATGATCGGGTCCCGGGGGTTTTCGGGAGGAAGACAAATTATAGGCGAAAGGGCGGCGTTGGAAGCTTCGCGAAGCGGCCAGGTGGGGCCCAGGCGCGGCCAAGGCTGGGCCACGCCTGGGGGTCGTCTGGGGGTTGTGGGGGCCCCTGCAGGCGCCCTCCTGGCTCCGTCTTTGTTTCTTCGTAAAAATAATTCATGTAAATTTGCAGCTTATTCCGAGAAAATTCTCCAACTAGCTTTTCTGAAACAAAAAGACAGCAAAAATAGGAACTGGCACTGGGCATCTTGTTAATAGGTTAGTTCCATAAAAATGTGCCAAAATGATATAAAAGCATTATAAAAGCATGTGGCAATGATATATAATATGCATGGAACAACCAAAAATTATAGATACGCTTGAGACGTATCACCTGCATGCTCCCCTGGTCCACCTCTGGCCCTCCCCTTTGGCATATATCTTCACGATGACCTAAAAACGTCGGGAGAGACTTCGCATTATTTTTTCGCCGCCGTCTCGGGGCGGAACCGAGACAGAGAAGAAAGAGCTCTCCGGCAGGCAGACAGAAGAAATCGTCGCCATCGTCATCACCATCACGTCGGGCTTCATCGGGATCATCATCACCATCATCCTCATCACCAGCACCATCATCCCCGCCGCTCCACTCCGTTTCACTGAGACATCTAGGGTTCCTCCTCGTGTAGTTTATTGCGATTACTTTTTCGGTGTTGATTGCTATTTGTAGTTGATACTATTGAGTTTTATCGGTGAATTACTTTTATGTCCAGATTGTTATTCATACATTTATCACCTCTGATCATGATCCATACGATGTCTTGTGAGTAGTTCGTTTAGTTCTTGAGGACATGGGAAAAGCCTTGTTGCTAGTAGTGGAATTATGCTGAGTAATATTTAATAGTGTTATATTTAAGTTGTGGTGTTATTATTCTAGTGGTGTTCTGTGAACGTTGACTACATGACACTTCACATTTATGGGCCTAGAGGAATGCATTGTGTATTTAGTTTGCTTGTGCGGTGGTTGCGGGAGAGACAGAAACCTAAACCCCTGCCGGTAAATTAATGCACAAGGGAGTGTAGGATCTCAGAGTTTAAGGCTGTGGTTAGTTAATTCTTAAATACTTCCTTACACTTGCGGATGCTTGTAGGGAGGTTTAATCACAAATATGTACTGGTCCAAGTAAGGGCGGTGCATTAGCATAGGTTCACCCACACAACACTTACCAAAACGTTAAACATTAATCAGCGGTATGAAGCGAAAGTGACTTGACATAATTCCCATGTGTCCTCAGGAACATTTTATCCATCATAAGTAACACCACCGGCTTGTCCTTTCTGCTAAGAAGGATTGGGCCACTTGCTGCAATTATTATTGCTCTCTTTTATTTACTTGCACTTTATTTATTTATTTATTATTACAAAACCCATAAAAACTTGTCTGTTAGTATTTGCAGTGAAACCTTGCACGAAACCACAAGCCAGCACCTTCTGCTCCTCGTTGGGTTCGACACTCTTATTTATCGAAAGTATTATGATAGATCCCCTATACTTGTGGGTCATCACATTTGCAGTCCGACACCGACGCGGTGCCGCCTCCGGGTGGCATCCTTCCTTCCTGAAGGGCGTCGGGGCTACCCTTCGCTTCCCTCCGTGCCGGGGAAACCCTAGGACCAATGCCCTGGTCCGGCAGCAGCGTGGCATCCCTTCTTGAAGGTGCTGCTTGGTACTCATCGATTCGGTGCTAGGAGCGTGGGGGAGTTGATACGTCCAAAACGTATCTACTTTTCCGAACACTTTTGCTATTGTTTCTCCTCTAATTTGCATGATTTGAGTGGAACTAATATGAACTAACGTTGTTTTCAGCAGAATTGTTTTGGTGTTTCGTTTTTGTGCAGAAACTCAATATTCCTAGAAAATTCCCAGAAAATTAGAAAAAGGGTTTTGACCCAGAAGACCCACATAGCCAGGAGGGCAGCCGAAGGGGTGGCCCACAGCCACCAAGCGGGCCCACGGCGTGGCTGAAGCCTTGGCCGCGCCGCCAGGTCGCCTGCTCCCCTCGACCGTCGATTCGCGACGCCCTCTGGACTACTTAAAGCCTCTGACCTAAAAACGTCGGGACGGAACTCTTTTTGACGAAACACACACCTGAGCTCCGTCGCCATCGAAAAACCCTAGTTCGGGGGTCTGCAGTTCCTGTTTCAGCACAGTGCCGGGACGGGGATTTGTAGGAGATCATCGCCATCTTCATCATCGTCACCTCTCCTCCAACCATCCATGATTCCCCCATCCATGTGTGAGTAATCCCCGATGTAGGCTGTAGGGGATGGTAGGGATTGGATGAGATTGTTCATGTAATAGATGTCAGATTGTCAGGGCATGGTGCCTAGTATCCATTGTTAGTACCATCTATTGTTGTTGCAGCTTGTTATGCCTAATGCTTGACACTTAGGGCCCGAGTGCCATGATTTCAGATCTGAACTTGTTATTGTTTCATGAGAATAATTATTGTTTTGGATCATATCTGCAAGTTGTATACACCTGTTATTGTCTTGAACCTGAGGTCCCGGAGTGACAACAATCGGGGTAACCAAGGGGATAGTTATAACTTGAGGATCACGTGTGTTCACGGAGCGTTAATGCTTTGTTCCGGTTCTCTGTAAAAAGGAGCACCTTAATTACCTGAAGGTTCCTTTTGGCCCCGCTGCAAACGGGCTGGTAGGACAATAGATGTTGTGCAAGTTTCTCATTGTGAGCATGTACAACTAAATACGGAACACATGCCTACACATGATCAGTACTTGGATGCTTTTATCATTGGTTACCTGCATTGCCCTGCGTTATGACTATTACATGAGCTATCTTATTCATGCAACGCCCGTTCATCCATCCATATGCCTACAGTATCTATAATCCTGCTGTTTATTAAAGTCACTGCTATAGTCTCTATTTTACTGCTGTTACTATTCTGCTACTATTTCCGATGTACTACTGTTGCTACTGATAAATCATGCCAGGCAAGTCTACTTTCAGGTGCGGCTGAATTGACAACTCGGCTGCTAAGGCATATAAATATTCTTTGGCTCCCCTTGTGTCGAATCAATAAATTTGGGTTTTACTTCCCTCGAAGACTGTTGCGATCCGTTATACTTGTGGGTTATCATGGTGTCGTGTCTCGTTGCACGGACACCGGAAGTATAGGATACCCCCTTTTAGGTTCGGCACGGGGCGCGAAGGAGGCTGAGAATCGTCTTCTTGGGCGGAGTCTAGATCAAGCTCTCCTCTCCACGATCAAAGCATGCAACCAAAGGGACACAAGGAGCTACCCAGGTTCAGGCCGCCCGGAGGCTAAAAGCCCTACTCCTGCATGTCTGGATTGATGGGTTCTTCATAGTGTGGCTTACAATGGAACCTCCCGGATGGGGTACCCGGAAGGGTTTTGGCTGGAGGTAGAAGAAGGACAGATCCTGACCCGGAGGAGATCACCTTCCTCTCTACCTTCGCAGCCCTAGTCTAGTCTTGCTCTGGTTCTACCTTGTGTTCGTCCTTGCTTCGACCTCTCCTCCCCTCCGTGCCTTGGTCCTCCTTTTATAGGCTAAGGGGTTGCCACAGGGTCACGTGAGGGGCATGAGGGACCTTCGGGGTGAAGGACCCTCCTCATCTAGTTTAGGAGGAGACGTGGCCTCTCCTCAGCCTAGCGTCTCCTTTGGGTTAGGTGGGAGCGTCCGCCTTGGGGTGGACAGGAGCTGACACCACCACGGGACGTGCTTCCCGCCCGCGCTGCCTTCGCCTTGCTTCCCAAGTCTTCCGCGGTGAGGTGGAGTGCTTATCCACAGGGACGTGGGGAAGTACCCGAGAGGGAGCCTGGCCTCCTGCCGGGAACTCGGGCTCTCGGGTCCTTCCTGGCCTTCTTGCTTGGTTCGGGGACCCGGAAGGTCCCCAGGACCGGAGCCCTTTGTCGACGTAGGCCATGCGTGTCTTGACGGTGAACCCGCCAGCTTGACTTGAGTCTTGGTCTTGTCCATCTTCATCTTGGGCCCACATGGGGTGGACCCACTTTGGCAGTACTAGGGGAACCCCATGTTCCACTGCTGCGACAGTAGCCCCCGGGCATGGTCCCGGCGGCTCTTGCTCCAGCTGCCGGGGCCATGGCCTAAAGATAGGTCAAAGTGGGTCCCGGGCACCTGGTCTTCCTTGCTCAGCTCCGTTGGGGACCCGCCGAGGCGAGGTAGAGACGAGCCCCCGGGTCCTGTTGACTGAATCGCGGCGAACGTTGCGATTCATACGGACCCCGTGCTTATCTTGGAATCCAACGGGCGAAACGCGCAGAAATCGGCACGCCCCCTCGATCCCCACGTCCGTCGGAGTAATGGGGCCGCGACGCGACGTGTGGGATGCCTTATAAGCCACGACTGGCTTCCACTGTAGCCGTTACCTCTCCAGATTCGCCGAAATCCCCAAATCGCCGCGCAGGAGACTCCTTCTCCCTGACTTTGCCAATCGCCGCCCCCGCCTTGGCCGCCGCCGTTCCTTGTTCTTGCCCCCAGCCCATGCCGCCTAAGCGAGATAGGACGGGAGTGAGGAAGATGTCACAATCTGCCGCCGAGAAGATGGCGATGGAAGCTTCTCTGGCCGAAGCGCCGCCTTCAATGAGGGTGACTCAGGCCCTCTTTTCTCCCAGCGAGTATGCGTCAGAGGAAGCCATTCAACGCGTCCGCCAATCCCTGGCCGCGAGCTTCCGCGGTACTGAGGGAGTGGTGGTGCGCCCTGGGAGCGGTCCTCAACGAGAAGGAGAGGTGATTACTTTCCACGATTTCTCCGTCGTCGGCCTTCTTCCTCCGTTCTCCGAGTTCTTCGCGGCAATCTTGGAGGCTTATGGATTGCACATGCTGCACTTGCACCCCAATGCCGTGATGATGCTTGCTACCTTTGCCTATGCCTGCGAGGCATTCGCGGGCGTCATGCCCTCGGTGGCCTTATTCCGCCACTTCTTCGTTCCACGCCTGGGGAAGTCCAAGTGGATCGCTGGCGGTGTCTCTTTCTGCCTCCGGAGTGATGCGGCGCACCAGTACCCGGAAACATTCACCAAGGCCTCGGTTGGAGAATGGAGGCACAACTGGTACTTTGTCGAAGCTGACGGGACCAATCCCCATCTGATGACTCCATATTATCCAGCGGAGCGATTGGCACACTCCAAGGAAAGAAGCTCTCAAGGGGAAGCCCTGGTTCCGGTCATCAACAGGCTGGCTGCGCTCCGTGCAAGGGGAGTGACGGGCGCCATGATCCTGGCAGACTTTCTTCGCAGAGGGATTGCCCCTTTGCAGTTCCGGAGCCGCCCGCTCTGGGAACTTGCTCAGGTGGGTGGCAGCCTTCCACAGTCCAGGTTCCACTTGACAGAGACTACCTGGGCTCTGACCATGGGCTACATATTGCCATGGGTACCCTTCGAGTTCCAGGATGAGATCTTGCCGCTGTTCGAGGATCCAGCCGCCGACGGTATCCGATCTTCGATGCCAGAGTGCAATGAGTACGGGGTGGCGGGTACTACCAAGATTGAGCCCCCGCCGGCACCCAAAGCACGCAGCCCTCAAGGAGAGAGGCCAAGGGGGCAAAGCCTTGCCCGCGGGGACGTTTCCCCTGAAGAACCTGGGTCTTCGGATGACGAAAGCGACGAGGCGACTCCTCCGGGAGTACCTTGCGGGCGCGGAGGCCCCGGTGCTCCTTCCGGGGCGGCGACAAACCCGCCGGGTGACGAACTTCCGGAGCAGCCAGTGCCGCCGAGCTCGCCGTCGATGCAGGAGTCTGACCAGGCGTCGGAGGCTATCCCTCCTCCCCTTGCAGACATGGGGGGAGGAGAGCCTGTCCTTGCCTGACCTCTTTGGCGACTTGGTGAAGAAGAGATGGAGCTTCTCCGGATCGAAGAGAGCCCGCCGGTAAGCTTTGCTGGCAACTGGCCTTGAATGTGGAGTTGCTTCCCTTTTGCCGCCGTCCTGACTTCTTGCTCTGATTTCTTGCACAGGAGCCCGACACCGGAGTGGCCAAGCAAACGACCCCGGAGAGGCGAAGATGTCGAAGCGTCGAGCTCCACCGGCACCTCCGATGGAGGCAACTCCGAGCCCCCGAGCCCCCGGTCCGCCCCAAGGACCAGGGAGGTGGCTCCAGTCGTCGCAGACGAGGCGGAAGCTGTTGGCGCGGAAGGCCCTGGGGAGAGGCGCGACGTGGATCCCCAGGCGACCTCTGGACCGCGCAGACTCGAAGCAGGCGGGTTCATCCCCAGGGGCTCGGCCCTCGGGAACGCTGACCCCTGCCATGAACCCGGGAGAGTTGAGGAAGGCCCCGGGTTCTCCAAGACATTCTCCAACGTCTCGGAGTTCTTGTCCTCTGCCCGTGCCGAACTGGCGCGGCTGGTGCCCCGACCTCCGGCAGCGGGGAGCACTCGCAGGCTCGCGAGCTGCGGCTTCCCTCTGGGGAGGAGGCTCTTAGCGCCCGTGAACTGAAGCTGGCGGCGGACGAAGAGCTGCTCTATGCTTGGGAACAGAGAGTGGCCAGCCGCGAGAAGGAGCTGGAGCGACGAGAGGCCGAGCTGGAAGACGAAGAGCGCCACTACCTTGGCACCATTGAGGAGCTCCAGATCAGAATGGAGCGGGACGAGGACCGCTTTGAGCAGGGCCTGGAGAACGTGGCTAGCTGGGCTCGCAGCGAGGTCGAAAATGACCTTCGAGCCAAAAGCAGAGCCGCTCGTCACTAGGCAAGCAGGTCTCCAAACTCCAGAGCGAGCTCAAGAGCGAGAGGGAGAGGCGAGAACAGGCCTTCTCGGATTTCCAGAGAGCTAGGGGCGAAAGAGACAGCTTGTCCGCCGGGTCGAGACGATGACGGCCACGATCGAGGCGCAGAAGCAGGCCCTCAAAGCAGCTGAGAAGTTCAAGCAAGAGGCCACGGCTGGCCGCGTCGCCATGGAAAGAAAGATCCGGGAACTGGGCGATGCGAATGATTTCTGGAAGGACAAAGATGCGCGCATGACCGTCCTTCGCAAGAAAGAAGCAAAGGAGCTGGCTGACGGGCGAGCGGCGATGGAAGCGTCCAAATCTCAAGCTCAGATTGCGTGGCATCAACACGAGCAGGTGTCCAACCAGCTGAAGGGAGTGCAGGTCGAGCTGGCGGAAGCAAAGGTGCACTTGAGAAAGAACAGCGACGATTCGCACACCACCGCCGCGATGATCACAACATCTTGCTCCAGATGAACCACGGGTCCTTGGATATCGTGAAGGAGTTCACGAACTTGGGAGTGCCTTCTCCGCCTGTTCTCATGGCCGACCATTCCACTTCCTTCGTCCGCTATCCCGGGTTCTTGAAGTACGTGGCCTCGCTCATCAAGGGTATCAAGGAGCAGGCTAGCAGAGCCACTCGCCTTGCTGGGGAACAGGCAGTGAGGCAGGTGACGACCCGGTTTGTCACAGCGCTTCGCCAACGGCACCCGCAGCTCTCCTTGCTGTCCGAGCTGGAGGCGCCTGAACCCGAGACGCCGCTTCCTCCAGACGTAACCCGCCAGGTGGAGGAAATCTTGAAGCGCCTTTCCCGAGAAGACGACCCGTGAACCTGTGAAGTCCTGAAAAGGACAATACCAGGGGCCGTGAACCATGCTTTTGTACTGATATTGCCAACTGGCTTATGAACTCATGCTTTTGAATGTAAATAACTTCTTCCCAAAGTATATAAGTTTTATCGTACTCGTGGGGGCTTTACGCTCTCGGGAAGGATCCAAAGGTGTGAGCGCTAACCAGCCGTGGGCACTCAGACTGATCTGAAGTGCTGACACAGGGCGCAACCCCCCAAAGGACCCACCGTTTCCTGACCGCACGGACCTCAGCCCACGACTCCACTGCCCGAGGGAAACTGACAGTGTCATCGCGAAGGCGCTGCCCCAGGAGAACGCCCGCTTTCGCCTTAGCCAAAGCACATAAAACAGATGTACCCGGGAACAAGCCCGTGCAAGCACGTTTATACTTAGCTCGCGTTTTGACTCCTTCTGGCTACCTCGGTAATCGTTCTGTCGCGCTGCCGCCAAGGCGGGTCTTCTATGCCGTGTTTCAGACATAATTCTGCCTTGCCCAGCAATTCTTGGCGGGGACAAGGTTTCCAACCGAGATAGCCTCCAATGCCGACTAAGGGCATGACTGGCTGGCTTGCGCCGGTCCGGAGACCATTGTGTTACTTGCTCGAGTTACCCGGAGACCACCCAACTGGTGATCCGGCGACTTGCTGGCGTATCAGAGACGCCGGTCCGGAGACCCCACGGTTGTCTTAGCTTTCTGGACCCGGATGTTCCTTGTTTGGTGACCCGTCAATCTTGCTGGCTCGTGCCGGTCCGGAGACCCTGAAGCTGCTTTACTCGCGGGATCCTGATGCTAGCCACTTAGCAATCCGGTACTTCTGAGGGGGTCCACTTGGTCCTGGCTGTATTGTGACGATGTGACCCGGGAGATCCCATTCTCCTGGGCCAAATCTCCGCAGATGAAGGTTTGATCCCAGCTAGCTGCAGCTTGCCCTTGACTGCTTTGTGTCTGTGGGGGCGCCGGTAGTGAGCAAGGTTCCGGGGGCTCTTCAGTCTGAGTGGATGCATTGGCAAAGGTCCGGAAAGATCTTCCCTTTTGAGGAACCCCAGCTGTGGCACTCCCCTTGGCTTTCTTGGGCTTCTTGTTGAGAGGGCAATCTCGGCTGATATGTCCTGGTTCTCCGCATGAATAGCAATCACCGTTCTTCTGGCGTATCTGGATGTCGTTGAACTGTCGGCAATCTTCCAGACTGTGCCGGTCAGATCTGTGGTACATGCACCACACTCCAGGCTGGCCATCTTTGCGCAGAGGAATCTTGAGCTCTTGGGGCACGTAGATGAGAGGATCTTCTTGCCGAGGCTCGCCTTTTGTGTCTTGGTCGAGGTTTTCCTCCTCCGGAAGCGGCACTGTGGTTGGCGCGTCGGAACAGAGTTCCTCCTTCGCTCCATGCGTCCATGGGGAAAGAGGGACATCAATGTTCGTGGCACCTTCCTCAGGTCTTCCCTTGCTGACCAGAGAGCTGACATAAGCGGCTGGAGGACGAAATGGACTCCAAAGGCGCGATCTTTAGCGGCAGGTGCTGGCGAGGACTCGTCAAGAACGAAGCCGAGGCCGGGTACCGCAGGAACTCAAGGCTGCCTTTCCCTTTCTCTTCTTTGTCATCTTGGACGTCGGATTCGGCACCTCTCCGTGAGAGCCGAAACTAACGCTGCTCCGAAGGCGCTGGGGCTTGGAGCAGATCTTGCACGGACGAAAGCTCGACGCAGAACTTGACGATGAACTTGACGATGAACTTGGCGCTGAACTTGAGGTCGATGAAGAAGACGAATCCAGCGCTTGCGCCCCCTACCTGGCGCGCCAGATGTCGTGTCTCGTTGCACGGACACCGGGAGTATAGGATACCCCCTTTTAGGTTCGGCACGGGGCGCGAAGGAGGCTGAGAATCGTCTTCTTGGGCGGAGTCTAGATCAAGCTCTCCTCTCCACGATCAAAGCATGCAACCAAAGGGACACAAGGAGCTACCCAGGTTCAGGCCGCCCGGAGGCTAAAAGCCCTACTCCTGCATGTCTGGATTGATGGGTTCTTCATAGTGTGGCTTACAATGGAACCTCCCGGATGGGGTACCCGGAAGGGTTTTGGCTGGAGGTAGAAGAAGGACAGATCCTGACCCGGAGGAGATCACCTTCCTCTCTACCTTCGCAGCCCTAGTCTAGTCTTGCTCTGGTTCTAGCTTGTGTTCGTCCTTGCTTCGACCTCTCCTCCTCCGTGCCTTGGTCCTCCTTTTATAGGCTAAGGGGTTGCCACAGGGTCACGTGAGGGGCATGAGGGACCTTCGGGGTGAAGGACCCTCCTCATCTAGTTTAGGAGGAGACGTGGCCTCTCCTCAGCCTAGCGTCTCCTTTGGGTTAGGTGGGAGCGTCCGCCTTGGGGTGGACAGGAGCTGACACCACCACGGGACGTGCTTCCCGCCCGCGCTGCCTTCGCCTTGCTTCCCAAGTCTTCCGGTGAGGTGGAGTGCTTATCCACAGGGACGTGGGGAAGTACCCGAGAGGGAGCCTGGCCTCCTGCCGGGAACTCGGGCTCTCGGGTCCTTCCTGGCCTTCTTGCTTGGTTCGGGGACCCGGAAGGTCCCCAGGACCGGAGCCCTTTGTCGACGTAGGCCATGCGTGTCTTGACGGTGAACCCGCCAGCTTGACTTGAGTCTTGGTCTTGTCCATCTTCATCTTGGGCCCACATGGGGTGGACCCACTTTGGCAGTACTAGGGGAACCCCATGTTCCACTGCTGCAACACATGGTACTTTGTTGGAGAGGGAGCATCGGTTGCAAGTCACCATCGTTTAGTCGATCCGCCTATGTCTCCATTTTGTTTTCTTCTTTTCTTTGGGTGTATGTTTGCTGCCACCCAGCATTGCAAGTCTGTTGGTTGTATCGGGTGTTTGCTATATTCATATAGCGGGGCTACGGCCTATTTCATCATATTCCTTTCGATTCATATTAATTGTCGCTGAATAGGAAATAGTGGTACTCCCTCGATACATATTAACCGTCACGGAATCAGATGAATCTAGACATTTTTTAGTGATGGTCCAATTCAATGACAATTAATATGGATCGGAATGATTACTGATGATTATAGCTATATGTAGTTTCTTCTTTTTTTCTGAGAAACACCCAGTCGACATCACGCACAATTACAGCAATTTCACGCACAACATCTTATGCGCTATAGCATGATTGTTGCATAGTATAAATATTGGGAGAAAAATAACCCGGTAGGCCCATGAAGAGGGAAGCATGACCCGCCCGGCAGGAGGTCAGGTGAGGCCAGCTAACCATCAGCATGGGCCGGGTTACACTGATGGGCTGGAGAGCTTGTCGGTAACCCGGCCTACACAAGGAAGGTTCTAGAAGACCCGGAGGCGGTATGCATCGTGGAGTCCAAGACTTGGAGGGCACGAAAGGCTAGAAGATCTAGAGTAGGACTCCGAGAACGGGTGTAACCCGGCCTTGCCTTGTAAGCGACCAGGAGACCCGACAGCCTATATAAGCCGGTTCCTAGGTCATAGATCGATAAGCTGAAAGAGGTCCCAAGTTAGTAGAGACACATCGAGACACCCCTGTAAACAAAGACTCTTAACTCCCCGGGTTGCGTGATCCCATATCAATACAAGCAAACAGGAAGTAGGTCTTTATCTCCTATGGAGAGGCTGAACCTGGGTAAATCGTGTGTTCCCGTAGAGCGTGACAAACTCCTGTACACCAGAGCTGCTATGACCCCCAACTCAAGTTACCCCTGGTAACATCTGCCGTGACAATCCCACGACAGTTGGCGCCCACCGTGGGGCCCATGCCTAAAGTTGTTTACATCACGGGAGAAGTTCTACGCGGCATGCAGAACCTCGCCATCGGCGAGATCACCATTAACTCACAAGGAGAATGCATCGTCGACGATTTCGGGTGGAGCCCGGAGTCAGATCTGATGGAAGCTGGCGAGGTCATCCCGATCGGGCGGATCAATGTCTTTGTTGGCATGGTGCACGCCACGAGACCCGCCACGGAGGAAAGCGAGTATGACTCTGTTTCAGGAGTCGCCACCATCGTTCAATCAGATCGAGAGGAATCAGTAGGCACGTCAGAGATCGAGTTAGCAGTTGTTGCACAGGAGGCCCAGCCAGAGCAGCCGGCATGGGCGCCGCGTGATGAGATCAATGAGGATACGGAATCAATTTTGCCTTTGTTTGATGATCGGTTTGGATATGATGTTGAAGAAGAGGGGTACGAGTCATCCCCGGGTCCGGTGCGCCGGGTCGCCGTTTACACGACACCCACAACCAACATTAACCCGACATCAGTTTCGGTGGCAGCCACAGCGACGGCAGCAGCGCTGGCCCAAAACCACCAGCAGCAACAACTTTTGGTGATTCCAGAGCCGCCCCAGCCCCGGAACGATGGAGAGGAGGTATCTGTCACTAGTGAAACTGAGGAAACAGCGCGTCGCATGAACACGTTTGGCTTTCAGATGGACAGAGCATCGGGAGAGGGAACCTCCATTGCCCCCAAACCCGGCTTTGTTTAGCAACAATCTAATTTTGGATCCTAGTGCACTTGCGGTAGTGGTAACCCCAGAGAATGCAGCAACGCGTGCCAGAGAGCTGGACACCGCACGCCGTGTCTTGGAGCAGCAGCGGCAGGAGATCACGACAAAGGAGCAGTACATGTTGGCTAGGCAGCAGCAGTTGAATGAGCAGGAAAATCGTCTTCGTCACAATACAAGTATCTTGGAGAATCGACAGAATGACATGACTAGAGTGCATAACAGGCATCAAAGCCGGTTCCCGCTGACAGGAGAGACACTAAATCCGGCTGCGTTGTTCGTAATACCACAGGACCAGCCCATCAGGACAGTACAGGAGGTCCCATTGCTGGAGCCGGTGCAGGACAACTCGGAGGAGTCGGAGGAGCGAGACCCGGTAACATTCCTGCCGGGTCACCAGTGATGCCTACTGGAGGAGCCGGAGGTAATAATGGAGTCATGCCACCGCCTTCCCCCAGGTTTCATACTCCGCCGGGTCATTACAACAACCCAACAGATAACGTGTATGCCGCAACCTTAGCACTTGATCGTATCCCTCTGGGAGACTCACCAGCAGAAGTGGAGGCCCGGCGCGCCATAGATATGTTACGTACAGCCGTGGTCCAGCAAGCCAATTATCCAGATAATAGAAGTCGCCTTCATGGCACGCCTTATAACAGCAGCTCGAGGAGCCGGCAGGGAGAGAGCCCGAGGCCGCCCCAGACCAATTCAGCATAGAGGGCGGCACAGGAGAATCAGCCACCACCACCGCCACCACCACCCAGACAGGCCGCTCCCACGGCTTCGGCTGCGCAAGCCATTGTTGATAGTTCAAGGGCAAGGCGCGCAGCAAACTCTGCAGCCCACGTCGGAGGAGCCGGCACGGTCCCAGCTGCAGGAGCAGCAGTGAGTTCACCAGTTGTAGGAAACGTGTACCAGCCGGCGCCGAGTCAGGGAGTGCCGGTGGTAGCATCGTCTATTTCAAACCTCAGAGGGCCGACATGCCTCTCTGATGTCATACGTAATGAGCCTTATCCAGAAAAATTCAAAGAACCTAGCAAGGTTACCAACTATGACCGGCTATGGATCCTTCAACCTGGCTTAGTGGTTACGAGATGGCTATGAGCATCCGCAATGCGACTGAAAACCTTTGCGCCAAGTTTATGTATCTCATGATGAGTGAAGGAGCAGGCAAGTTATGGTTTAACAACCTGCCAGCCAATTCCATCGATAGCTGGGCTGATTTGAAAACTGTGTTCATCAAAAAAAAATCAAGGCACTTGTAGAAGGCTTACCACAGTAGAGGATCTGGAAAACTGTGTGCAAAGGAAAGGCGAGTCTTCCCAACATTGGATGCGGCGTTTTGCAGAGTTACTTAACTCATCTGAGGGAATCCCGATAAGTACTGTAGCTATGTGCATAAGTCGGAACTGCAGGTACAACCCGGTTACAGAGAAGATCGGGCGTATGAAGTAGATGGGACACACCAATTCTATCACGATGAGCGAACTGATGGCCACGACCAACAAGTACGCCTCGACAGATAAAACCAAGGATAACCCGGAGGATGAGGACAATGCAAAGAACAAGGGAAACGACGGCAGAAACCACAATGGCAATGGAAAGAACAATAACAACAACAATGGTGGAAATCAGCACAAGCGTTCATATGGTGAAGGGAATTCTGATTTGGTTGCTAATACCAATTCCGGGTTCAGAGATAGAGGATGGATGGAAATTATCAAGGCAATGGAGATAATTACAATAGAGGCAACAATTATCGAGGCCCACCTCGTCCAACCAACCACATTGAAGCTTCAGGATGCCGTGTCCTCGCGATAGCAAGATAGGCAGGCCCGCCAATCATTCCATGGAACAGTGCATCGATTTGCAGAGATGGAAGGACGAGCAGATTCAGAAGGCGTTGCACGGCAGCGGCCGTGGGGGAGGACCCGGCCCGGGTGGTAACCCGGCTGGCAGACCTCCACCCGACGGAAACGCAGGACCCGGCAATGCTGGAGATGGCCAGAATAGAGACGATCAGGGCAGGTTTCAACAAAACCAAAGCAGCTTGGCCAGTACCACGTTCATACCATCAATGCAACAAAGAAAGACATAAAATTAGTCAAGAGGGCAGTCAATACAGTTTCACCAGCAGTTCTGAGGTATCTGAAGTGGTCTGAGTATCCTGTCACATGGAGCAGGGAAGATCACCAGCCAATCGTTGAAAATCCGGGTCTCCTAGCATTGGTGGTTGCACCACAGGTGGGAGGCTACGTTCTGCACAAGGTGCTGATGGATGGAGGTAGCAGTATCAATATCTTATATTATGAGACTTTCTTGCGTATGGGTCTCAAGGTATCACAGTTGCAGCCAACTTCTACAATCTTTCATGGTATAGTCCCAGGCAAATCTGCCAGACTAGAGGGAAGAATTACGCTCGAAGTTGCCATTGGTGAGTCCAAGGACAACTATCGATCAGAGTTGATCACATTTGAGGTTGTGAAGTTACAGAGCCCATATCACGCTCTCTTTGGCAGACCCGCCTTTGCCGGATTCATGGCAAGGCCGTGTTATGTGTATCTACAGTTGAAAATACCGGGTCCCAAGGGGATCATCATAGTTCATGGAAGTCAGGAGATGCTGCAGAGTGTGACGATGGTGATGTCGCCTTAGCTGAGCAGGCCTGCGCATAGGAGGAGCTGAAATTTTACAAGTCTCAGGTAGACCCAAACGACAGGACAGTGTTGAAAAGGTCAACGACCGAGGATAAAGCAAAGTTCAAGTCGGCTCAGGATACAAAGATGGTAGATTTCACACCCGGTGACTCCTCCAAGCAGTTCACCGTGGGGGCTCACCTGACTGATAAATAGGAAAGCGCGCTCATCGAGTTCATCCGTGAGAACCGGGACGTCTTTGCATGGACACCTAGTGACATGCCTGGAGTACCTGCTGAACTCGCTGAGCACAGTTTACATGTTGATCCCAAAGCCAAACCTGTAAAGCAAGGATTACGCAGACTGAACAAGGAAAGACGCAAGATTGTTGGAGAGGAGATAGCCCGGCCTTTGGATGCGGCTTTATCATTGAGGTTTTCCATCCCAAGTTGTTGGCAAACCAGGTTCTGGTACAGAAAAAGAATAAAGAGTGGCATATGTGCATTGACTACACCGGCCTCAACAAGGTGTGTCCGAAAGATCCTTTTGCATTACCTCGTATTGACCAGATCATCGATGTCGTGGCAGGCAGCGAGCTCTTGTGTTTCTTGGATGCATATTCAGGTTATCATCAGATCTGGCTTAAAGAGGAGGATTGGGAGGAGACGTCGTTTATAACCCCTTTGGAGCCTTTTGTTACAAAAACGTGACATTTGGTTTGAAGAACGCTGGAGCAACCTATTAGAGGTGTATCCAGAATTGTTTCAATAAACAAATTGGCCATAACGTGCATGCTTATGTGGATGATGTTGTTATCAAGTCTCAGAAGGCCGACTCTCTTATTGATGATTTGAAAGAGACTTTTGCTAACCTGAGGCGGTATAATATGAAGCTTAACCCACCAAATGTGTGTTTGGGGTTCCAGCAGGGCAACTCCTTGGTTTCATCATTTCAGAGCGAGGAATTGAGGCTAACCCGGAAAAAATCAAAGCTATACAGAGTTTGAAGAAGCTAGAAGAATTGAAGGATGTTCAGAAGCTTACAGGTTGCATTGCGGCCTTGAGCCGGTTTATAGCCTGGCTAGGAGAGAAAGCCATACCCCTATACCGGCTCTTGAAGAAAACAGATAAGTTTGTATGGAACCAAGAAGCAGATGATGCGTTCGAATTACTGAAGAAGATGTTGTCAGAAGCGCCATTCTTGGCGGCTCCTGCACCAAGGGAGCCCATGCTGATGTATATTGCTGCCGGGCCATGAGTTGTCACTGTCGTGGTCGTGGTAGAATGCAAAGAGGAAGGAAAGGAATACCCGGTTCAGAGGCCGGTTTACTATGTCAGCGAGGTTCTCACAGAAGCAAAGCAGCGTTACCTGCATTGGCAGAAACTTGTTTTCGGGGTCTTTATGGCAACCCGGAAACTGAAGCACTATTTTCAGGAACATCCTATCACGGTGGTCAGTTCAGTTCCACTAGCAGAAATTATCAGAAACACAGAAGCCACTGGGCGAATCGCCAAGTGGGCAATAGCGATGTGGCCATATCATATCAACTATGAGCCTCGCAATGCTATCAAGTCGTGGGCCTTGGTAGATTTTGTCAATGATTGGACAGAGATGAACGCACCTCCAACAACTCCAAGCACCAAGTCGTGGATTATGCACTTTGACGGGTCTAAGAAGCTTGAGGGTTCTGGAGCTGGCGTTGTCTTGACTTCACCCAAAGGAGATAAATTGAGTTATGTTCTGCAAATTCACTTTGATTGCTCTAACATTGTGGCTGACTATGAAGCACTGTTACATGGTTTGCGTGTGGCAAAGGAGATGAACATCAAGCGCATTTTGTGTTATGGAGACTCAGATCTTGTGGCACAACAGGTTTCGGGAACGTGGGACAGAAAAGATGCCAAGATGGCGGCTTGTAGAAGAGAGGTGGACAAGGTTGCCCGGTTCTTCTCAGGCTACCAAGTGGATCACATTGACCGTAGAAAAAACGAAGCTGCAGATGCTCTGTCAAGACTCGGCTCTCGCCGAGAGCTGGTTCCACCCAATGTTTTCTTAGCTGAGTTGTGAAGTCCATCGGTCAAGGTACCTTCAGAGGAAGAACTTGCCTATCCAGACCCGGCAGACGAAGAGCTCATTGCCGCCTTACATGCAATCCCAGAGTGGACAGAACCGTATCTGCCGTATCTTTTGCGTGGAGAGCTACCGGATCAGGAGGTTATAGCCCGGCAGATTGTGCGCCGGGCCAAGGCATATGTGGTCATAGATGGTGAATTATTCAAGCGGAGCACCTCAGGCGTGTTTCAGCATTGCGTATCTCCAGAAGAAGGCCAGAAAATTCTTAGAGAAATACATGAGGGGGATTGCGGTCATCACGCCTCCACCCGGTCCTTGGTGGCCAAAGCCTTCAGACATGCATTTTTCTGGCTCACCGCGTTGGCAGATGCAGAATGTTTGGTGAGAAGATGTGATGGATGTTAGAGATACGCCAGGCAAGTACATGTGCCGGCTCAGGAGTTAAGAACCATACATTTGACATGGCCTTTTGCAGTTTGGGGTCTTGACATGGTGGGTCCCTTCCAGATGTCCCCTTACAAGAAAACCCACCTCCTAGTTGCTATTGATAAATTCACAAAGTGGGTTGAAGTTATGCCTGTAACAAATTGTGAGGCAGCTACAACAGTACAGTTCCTGAAGCGCATCATCTATTGATTCGGTTACCCTCATAGCATCATCACAGATAATGGAACAAATATGTCTCTTGGAGAGGTGGCAAAGTTTTGTGGAAACAACAACATCCGGCTCGATGTTGCTTCAGTGGCTCATCCTCAAGCCAATGGGCAAGTTGAGCGTGCAAATCAAGAATTGCTTAAAAGGATTGCGACCCCGCCTCCGGGTCCCGTGCAAGAGAGCCGATGGGGCGTGGGTTGAGGAATTGCCCTTTGTAGCTTGGGTCATCAACACAACACCGAACAGATAAACAAAGCTTACACCGTTCTTCATGGTATATGGAGCAGAGGCTATTTTGCTGAGTGATATTATTCATGACTCGCCTCATGTGGCGGCTTATGTTGAGGCAGAAAACGAGCTAACCCGGCAAGATTCTCTTGATGCATTGGAAGAAGTAAGGGAGCAAGCCATGGAAAGATCAGCAATTTATCAGCAAGACTTGCGCCGCTATCACAGCCGCCGGGTCAGGACTCGCACTTTGCAGGAAGGAGACCTAGTATTGCGCTTGGTTCAATCACAAATCAGGATGCACAAGTTATCACCTCCATGGGAAGGACCCTTTATCGTAAGCCGAATCTACACAATGGCTCATATTATCTGATCGATGCCAGAGAGCAGGATGACAGCTTAAACAACACTGATCACTCCACCAAGTCATTGGAAGAGCGACAACGGCCATGGAATATTACCCAGCTTCGCCCCTACTATACTTAAGTTTCAGACCCAGATTTATCAGATGTCATACACGATGTAAAAAGGCAGCAGGTTTCAGACGCGCTATTTTCCTTACCAGGGTACCTAAGGGGACTGGAAGGTTTTTAATGAGGCGGCTTGCTGACCTACTACATGAATATAATAAAGTTTGACAGAAAAAATATCATCTTTTCATTGCACTTTTTACTTTATAGTTTTTACCTTTATATCTTTGCTTAGCTTAAGTTTTTGTTATATCTATTCATAACCCGGTGCCTCCTATTGGGAGACCCGCCGAGGTTCTGCTTTGAAATTATATTTTAGGTCTTGGGGGCTGATACTTAAGAAAAGTACAGCTACAAACTCAAGACCCGACAAGTAAGCCACTTGAGTCATGGGGGCTGATTATCTTTGTAGATATAGCTACAATCTCATGACCCGGCCAAAATTTAGAGCCATTAATTTTTCTTGGTTATCTTACTATTGAGCTGGATGTGACTCACACATATATAGCCTGATTGCTCACTTGTAAATTCAATCAGTCATGATGCCCATTGGGACTTGCCTGGCCCTGTTTTTATCAAAGAAGATTGCAACAGAGAAAATCCATGCGAAAGCCAGCTCATAGTTAAAAAGTAACCAAAAAGGTCATCAAAACCAAAGACTTTGCAGAACTAGCCAAAGCTCATAGTTTAGTACATATCAAGCAAAGTTTTAAGGTGTACAGGCACACCATCCAAAATAGCAGAGCCAAAGTATTAACTTATTACATGCCCAACAGGGCCAAATGATAACTGTTTTTGCAGAGTGAAAGCATCTGCGGTACACTTCAAGGCTCGGGTTCAGGAGCTGGGTCACTGGCATGCGAGGCTGCCAGGTCACTTCTGGAGGTTCTGGCCGGCTCTTCCTCCATTGCCGCCTCAGCTTCAGTTCGAGTCTTGGGGCTTCCTCTGTGGCAGCAGCCTCTGGTTTTCCTTGGGCAGAGTTGGACGTTCCTTCACTAACCCCAACAGCCACAGCCGGGCTCTCCCAACAGATCAGCGCCAATGGATCACCGGGAATATCATCATCTTCAGGGCTCGACGGCTGGGCGGAGGAATGCTTGGAGTACCGGTACCTGTGATCGTATATGTAGTGAAATCACGGCGAATTTGCCTAGGCATCAAGATAACTGGCACCGGGTCTTCCGTGGTGATACGTCGGGCCTTGGAGTCAAACCCAAGCTGGAGCTTGGTCAGGTTTAGTCCGTCAGCGATCACCGTTGCTGGATACCAGGTCTCCTTGTCTATCTTTGCAAAATCTTTGTCACCAAACCTGGTGTTGTCTGCATTGAACTGCGGGAGTCCACCAGCTAGCTTTGCCGGGTCTATGTCTGGGTAGTAAGCCTTGGCCAAAGACAAGGTTCGCATTGTACCCTTGCGGCAGCTGGAGATCTTCCAACGAGAAAACCATTCTGGGACGGTGGAAATATGAGCAAGGAAACCTTTTAGCTGGCTTGGAGGAGAAGGAAGACCACGAGCAGCAGCAATGGCACGTCCCGCTCTGTAATATAGCTGACGCACAAGCGTAAGCACAGCTTGCAGTTTGACTTCGGAGGGTTACAGTGTCATTGCTTTATGAGAGCTGCTGCAGAGTAAATAAGGGTTAGACAAGCATGTCACAACGATGTAAGAACAAAACAATAGGAAACAAATCGACATACCCCAGATAGCAGTCACAACTCCACCGAGCAAAGTGGTAAAGGAATTATAGGCCTTTTCCAACTCGGCAAGTTATTTCTCAGCAGTTTCAAGCCGACCCTTCCAGTCTTCCTCGTGCTCTTCCATGTCCTTGCTCATGGATAAGTTCTCTTCAGTAAGTTTGGCCAAGGAAGTTTCTAGGTCCCGGTCTTCTTCTGAGCTTCCTCCTTCTGCCGGGTCTCGGTGGCAAGTTGCTCCCTAAGCTGGTTAATCTCTTGAGTGGCTGGGTCACATATTGCTGCAATAAAGTTCACAACAAGTCAAATTCAGACCCCCCAAGTTACTGAAAGTATAAGTTAAATATGGGACTTGGGGGCTACAGTGGAAATTTCAAGATCAAGTGGATGGTACTAGTATGCAATCGTGAGTCCCAGGTTGCTGCAGGTTAAGACAACCCGGCACTTGGGGGCTACACGCGCGAAGTTTAAATTTTTCTTCCTATTTATATTGTTAGTCCCAAGTTGGTGCAGGCAGTCAACCCGACACTTGGGGGGCTACAGTATTTGAAATTTTACAATTACTAACCAAAGTACAAAACATGTTAGTCCCAGGTCGCTGCAGGCAGGCAACCCGGCGCTTGAGGGCTACAGGGTTTGAAGTTTTTTTACTTATTTCTATGATAAAAAAATATAGAGTCCCAGGATGCTGTGGACATGCAACCCGCACTTGGGGGCTACTCTAATCAAAGTTAATTATGTCTATCTTCTATCAAGCACCAAGCTTATTAACAGGTGAACAAACTTGGAGCTTGGGGGCTACAGGCTAAGTGGATAAAGGAGTAAAGTATTACCTCATGGCATTTCTGGATTGTTGCCACCAAGTCATTCTCGAGACCCCGGTGTTGTGAGAGCCGGGTGAAGTACTCAGAGATAAGAGCCGGCATCTCCATGCTATCGAGAGCCGACGGTCCAGTATAAATAACCGGGTCTTTGCCACGGTTACCCGCTTCTGCCTTTACCTCAGGCTCGGAAAATTTGGCTAACACAGTTAAAGGGCAGCATCTTTGACAATGTGGGACCCAAGTACTTGTACATCATCATTAGTTCCAGTGGCATAGGCCGGACACGAACCAGGTGATTTGGCAGGTGACCCGCAGGGGACAAAGTAGCAGACTTGGCTGGCGAGACCGGCTCGTTTGTTCTTGGCGCGAGGCTTGTGGAGTAGGTGGTTTGTCACCTAGGTCTCCAAGCATCGGCTCCTCCTGAATCGAGTCATGAGCGTGTGCCTCCGTATGAGTAGGCGCCATCATGGCCGGGTCAGAGGGGGAGTTTGGAGCTTCAAGAGGAGTGGCCTTTGCACTATAAGGGAAAAAAATATTATGTTATGACAAAGAAAGTACAGAGAAAAGACAGAAGATTCAAGTATGCAAAAACAGTAGAAGTAACTTACCCAATATTAATTTGGCAGTCATCAGGCAGGTGCACGCTCTCATCCGAGGAAGTTGACAAAGATTGGGACTTAGAGGCGCGGATTTTGCCAGCTAAAGAAGAAGAAGATTTGGTAGCATCGCCCTTTGAGCCAGGTCTACGGGAAGAAGTTGTGTAGGGGATACCTCCATCAAGTTGATCGACGCTTGTGGTGGACCGGGTCTTGCGCCTTACTGGCCTCGGCTTCCTTTTCCTGTGGTTGTTCTCTGGGTTGCGATTTGTTCATCATATAATCAGAAAGGCGAGAATATGGCACCTTTGCGACAGCAGACCGGGTCATTTTGGCCGTCAGAGGCTCAGTAGGTGGTGGACCCGGCAAGTTGGCAGTAGCCGGGTCAGTAGGACCTGGAATAAGAGTTCACGGGTTATCAGTAGAAGAGCCCCAGGAGTGGCCTCACTGTTAATCAATTCATTAAAGAGCTGGCTAGTGGAGTCGCGCTCACCTTCTTCATCATCTTCATCTTCAACAACTTCAATGTCTTGACCATCAGGAGATGAGACAGGGTGTAGTCTACTTTCCACCAAGCCGCGTCCTGAGAAGAAAAGAGAAGATATAACCCGGTGATTGGTGCATGCCGGGCTAAGAGTTACAAAAGACAAAGAGATGTTAGTATTTACCATGGGAGGTTTGTTTTTGGCACTATACGGGGCAGGCCCAGTCAATGCTATCTTGGTCTTTTTTTCGCCAAGTAGCTTCTTGGCGGACTTCACACGTTGTTCATCTGAAAGCACTACCTCTGAATAGCGCATTCCATCAGTGGGCTCTCCAGTATATTCGTGGAAAAGCCGGGTCCTGATGCTGAGTGGCTGAATGTGCCACCCCACCCAGCATTTGACAAGGTCCACACCAGAGAGGCCGTGGCAAGCAGAGCACTGGCTCGACGACGGAGATCATCAACTAAAACCCGGTTGGCATCATCGGCATAGCTATTCATCTTGGGGTCATACGTCAAAGGTGAATTCTGGAATGCCGGGTAACAAACCTCGTCTGATTCTGGGAGGTGTCTTTGCAGTAAAAAATATGAGTTTTGCCACCCCTTGGGATGGCTGGCGAGAATCAGAGCCGGGAAATCACAATCCTTCCGGCATTGAATAGAAACTCCACCATATGGACCTAGTGGCTGATCTTTACGAGATGGGTTGCAATAAAAGATTTCTAGAAACAATTCTAAGCTAGGAGCCATCTGGAGATAGTCTTCACAGAAGACTACGAAGTTGCTAATGTTGAGGATAGAGTTTGGAGCTACGTCTAAAGTGGTGAGGCCATAATACTTAAAGACTTTGCAAAAAAAAGAGTGAGCCTGGAGGCCAAAGACCTCGCATGACATGATCCAGCAGAACAACAATTTCACCTTCTTTGGGCTCGGGGCAGATTTCCTCTCCAAGAACACGCTAGTGGATCTCGTTCTTGGGTGGAAGCTCGCCGCGGTCCACGAACTCCTTCAACCATAGCTCCGACATGGTGGACTTGGTCCAGTTGACCGGAGCAGCGGTCGCGGCGACGGCGGAGCCCGAGGCGCCGCCGGTGGTCTTCTTCCCCGTCTTGCCCACGCCCTTCACTGCCTGCTTCTTATCCCTTCCCATGGCCGCCGAGCTCGGTAGTGACCAATTTTGGATCTGAACCTAACTATGGAGTGGTGGCTACGGTGCGGGGAGGGTGTGCGGCGGCGGCGGCGATTCGAGCAGAAATTGGAAGCGTGGTGGTGCTAGGTGGTCTGAGGATGGCCGTGTTGGCGTCGGGACGCTGCTCGGTGCTCGATTTGGATATGGATTGCGGCGGTGGCGTGAGGTTGAAGACGAAGAGGCCAGGGAATGGGGAAAGTGATTCCCATTTACCCTAGCCCTATACTTATAGGCACAGTAAAAAAAACCTAGGGTAAAGTGGTAAAAAGAAAAGGATAAGATAAGGATCTTTGACTGACAGTCAACGACAAAGAGATAAGACAAAAGGAATATTCTCAGACAGAGATTGACTGATGTTTTTGGCTAAGTGTTGAATACAAAATCTGAGGCTTATGAACCCGGTGAAGAGTGGTCGGGTTATGATAAGGACCGCCAAGAAGAGCCGGCCCAGCTAAAGAGAAAAGCAATGTAACCCGGTCTTTATATTTTATGTATGTATTTCTTATTTTCAGGTTAACTAGGATAGCAAGGTTGGCAACTTTCACTAAGATACTAAGTTTGAAGCTAAGAAATGAAGCATGCCAACCTGGCGTCCAAGTTACCCTGGGGGCTACTGTTGGGGAATAATAACCCGGTAGGCCCATGAAGAGGGAAGCATGACCCGCCCGGCAGGAGGCCGGGTGAGGCCAGCTAATCATCAGCATGGGCCGGGTTACACTGATGGGCCGGAGAGCTTGTCGGTAACCCGGCATACACAAGGAAGGTTCTGGAAGACCCAAAGGCGGTACGCATCGTGGAGTCCATGACTTGGAGGGCACGAAAGGCTAGAAGAGCTAGAGTAGGACTCCGAGTACGGGTGTAACCCGGCCTTGCCTTGTAAGCGACCAGGAGACCTGGCAACCTATATAAGTCGGTTCCTAGGTCATAGATCGATAAGTTGAAAGAGGTCCCAAGTTAGTAGAGACACATCGAGACACCCCTGTAAACAAAGACTCGTAACTCGGCGACTTATTGTTCCCCGGGTTGCGTGATCCCTATATCAATACAAGCAAGCAGGAAGTAGGTCTTTATCTCCTATGGAGAGGCTGAACCTGGGTAAATCGTGTGTTCCCGTAGAGCGTGACAATCTCCTGTACACCAGAGCTGCTATGACCCCCAACTCAAGTTACCCCCTGGTAACATCTGCCGTGACAATCCCACGACAATAAACTCACTCCATTTATAAATATATAAGTTGTTTTAAAGGTTTCACATGTTGACTAGATGTGGACTAAAATGAGTGAACATACACACTAAAACGTGTCTACATACATGTAGATACATGTGAATTTGGAAAAAAAATTAAAACATCTGATATTTTGAAACGGAGGAGTATATAACTAGAAATGTGTCCCACATGTTGCTGCAGCATGCAGGGATCACAGAAGTTATGTAGATTCATATATTCGTTGATACCCATGTAACTAAAAAATGTACTCCATCCATTCACTTTTATAAGTCACTGTAAATCTAAAGATATAAACGGTGAGACCCCTTGGAGGCTCCTCAGCGATTTGGGCTTTCTGGCCGTCCGATCCTCCCCGCTCCGTGCCTCCGCTCCGTCCGATCCCAGCCGGCTCCTGGAGTCAAAATGAATAGGGATTTGCAAAGTCGCTAACTGTACCAAGCTTCGTGCACCCACTCTCGCTGACGTCCGACGTGGATCACTGCTGTAGCCCGAGGGCCCGCCCGTCAGCCTCACGGTTCGTGTTTAATCGGTGTGGCAGACGGCCCTGCGCGGTGCAGATTCACACTTCGTTCCTCCCATTGGTCGATTATGTTCGTTTACCGTAATGGGTTTTAGCGGTTCCCCTCTAGGATAGTTTTCTTCGTACGTGCTTCCTCCCTCCTCTCTTTCGCTGTCGGTGGGCCCCATACGTTTCGAGGCCCACAGGTCGGTAGCTCGGGACGTTGCGTCGCCGATCTTTCCCTTCCATGCGTCGCCGCTGCGTATTTTCTACAGTACGCTGCGGTACGTTGGGTATTTCGCACGATCGTCGGGTACGTTGCACTGTTCGTGATGTCAGGGAGAATTTGTGCCCGATTTCTCCATCCGAGGTGGCCTCCCTCCATTCGTCGGCGGGTACGTTGCACTGTGCTGGTAGTCAGAAGGCCCGAATTCATGTCACGCTGGCGGCTCGCCATTGGTTGCGAGTGGTTACCGACCTGAATACAGTGCTTCGGGGAACGGGGTATATAGGCTCCGTTCTGGATCGGATGGTTATTGCAGCTCTCATTTCACCCCTTTTCTTCTTCCTCGCTGTCCTTGCTCCGCCGTGCTTTGCTCGAGCTCTGCCGGTATTTCATGGATTCCGTTTGCTGTTCTTCCGGTCACAGCTGTTCTTGTTGAGATCAGGGTGGTTTTCTTAACGTGTCTTGCTCTCTCTGTTTTCAGAAAATTTTTGTTCATGTTGTCGACCGTGTGCTCGATCCTTGTTCGTTTGTTGTTTCTTCATTATGTGGTTTGTTCTTCTCTGTTCTATCGGTTTCTAACATCTCTTTTTTGCTTGTTCCTCTGTTTTTTTCGCAGGTCGCCGGCTAACTGGTTTTCCGTTCATCCGGTTAAGGTCGGTTATGTTTTCATTGTGCTTTCTGTTATACTGTTTTTATGTTCGATCTTCATTTCGTTGTTTGTTTTGTTGTTTGTTATCGTGTGGGGTTTGTTCTTGCTGCTTGATTCTTTGTTGCTTTTCTTGTCGTGTTGTTCGTGTTACTCTGTGATTTTTGGGTGTTTACTTAATTCTGTTTTTGTATGGGTCTTGCTCTCATGTTATTTTTTCGTGCTTCCTTTTTTGTGTGCAGGTCGTCTTCTTGCTCGGTTCTTTCGGTTGGCTGGGTGTGTTCCATTCGCCGTGTGTTGTTTTGTTTATGGTGAGTTTTGATGGTCGATGCTTCGCTTGGCTATTCGATAACTGTTCAGTTCGTTTTTCTTTGAAGATCATTTGATTTGGTCTTTGCTATCGTCATGCAGGTCGGTTTATCGGTACAGATATATGATCTTGGATTTCGATCCTCCTTGAGGTGGTTACACTGTTTTCGGTTTTTTTGTGTTATAATTTCCTGTTTGTTTCTTTAGTTCTTTCGTGTTTTTTCTTTGGTTTTAGCCTCCGGTGTTTAGTCGGGCTTGCGACATGTGTTTTACATGTTTTTATTGTTCATTGGCATTGTTGTTTCGGTATGTTGGTCTGTTGATTTATATGTGTGTTTTTTTGTAGGTATCCAAGGGAAGATCGAAGCTGTAGTACCCATCTGATTCAAGGTTAGACGTATATACCCCCTCCCCCAGAACAGTGTACACGGTAACACAATAATAAATGACAGCTAGGTTTGTGACCGCTCGGAACCACCTCCGTCTTAATACACAGTCAGATCACGCCGGCTCTCCGGAGTCGGCTCGAAGGTATGTCTCTTTTTGCGATTTGTCTTCATTGTGTGTAGATGTTTTGTTATTTTCAAGTTTTTCTTTGTTGTTTGATGATGGCTTCATCTTTTTATTTCTTATGCGTTCGCTTGTTATTTTCTGTCCGTTGGTTGTTTATTTTGTGTTGCTGGTTGCGTTGTGTATATCGATACTTTTAGTTATATGTGCGAAGTTTTTATTGTGTTGTTGTTTTGGTCTGTTTTGTGCTCATGTTGCTTCCTTTCGTTGCATTTTTATATTACTATATGTCATTTGTTTGTATTACTATATGTCGTTTGTTGGCTTTGCTTCCTTACTTTCATGATTGACCTGTGGTTTATTTTCGTATGTTTTCCGGTCATTGGGGATCTTTTTCGTTGTTTCTCTTTGTTGTCTTTTGTTTGGGTTTGGCTTTCCGTTGTTTGTGTGGTGCGTTGTCCTTTTCGGAGGTCGCTGTTTTTTTGTTGGCTTTCTTGTTTTCTTATTCGCCGTGATGTTTTCTTTGATTCTTTCTGTCGGTCGGTTTATGTTTTTGTTGTCGCTTCTGGAAGATTTTTTCCTGTTGTCGTGTCGTTTTGCCCGTGCCTCTTCATCCCGGTTGTAAATTCATTTTTTCTTTGCATCGACCCAGCCAACTCCCTGCAGTCGGTTGGGCTGGCCTCAATCGTTTTATTGTGCATCGACCTGGTTAGACTTCCTAGAGTCGGCCGGGTGACTTTCTTCTTTTTAATGTGCACCGACTGCTGAAATAAGTGTCTTTGTTACCGTATTTATGTTTGGCTTTCTTGCCGTATTTTTCTATTAGTTATTGGGTCTTTGTTTATGTGTTTCTTTTTTGTTGGTTGGTTTGTTTGTTCGTAGGTCGTCGGCTTACGGATTATTGATAAAATTCCACAACATGTATCTTATTTAAGACACTGGGATCCAATGCGCATCATGAAGCTATGTATTACAAGAGCACTCTTTAAAACAGTAGTGGTGACAGATCAAGTTATGTTCTCTACAGAAAGTTATATCGGCACCGGCTAAATTGAAGGCGTGTGTGTACATATGTAACGATATTGGTTGTTAGATCTATGTTCTTTTCTTCTTAGTTTTTTAGTCAGTGAAGAGAGAGTGTGGTGTTAGTCTTACAGTCAAGTTGGCATAGCGGGCAGAAGACGTCATTGATCAGGCGTCGGCGCCGACTTCCCACTCGCCGGCATACGGCAAGCACGAAACAATAAAACTCAGAAGGTGTTTGCTCTGGCCGAGTCCCGGGAGTCGGCCAGAATGACCTTCTCTGTTTTATTGCTGGGCGATTCGTCGACTCCAAGGAGTCGGCTGGACTGACCTTCTCCGTCTCACTGCTCAGTGAATCCAGGGAGTCACCTCTATACATGCGTAACAATATTATTGGTTGTTAGATTTTTTATTTTTTACTTGTCGAGAGTGTAAGGTTCCTATATATGCTTCTCTGGGTTAGTTTCGTGTTGGGTCCTGTTATCTCTTTTGGATGAGTTCGATCTATCCGCCGACTCCACCCGTTCGGTGGCCACAAGACATGACAGGAGAACCTTTCTCGCTCGTCCTCTGTCGACGGCGGTGAGTAGCGGAATTGGTGCGCCACAGACAAGACATGATTGGTTGTTTGGTGGTTAGCGATGCGTGCATCTTGGAGTTGTTCCCACCACAAGAGAGCATACTCTTCAAACTCCATCGAGGCTAAGGCAACCTTCTTGTTGTCGGAGAAGCGTTGTGCGCGGAAGATCTTGTCAACCTTGAGTACCCATGAGAAGTAGGCTTCCGGATCACTTGTGTCGAAGAACTTGGGTATATCGAAACGAACGTTGTCCAAGTTATCATAGTTGTCGCGGTACGCACCACGTGGGAATACACGTCCACGTCTCCTTCGATTGAGCCCATCACCGTTGTGTTGGCTTGACTCGCTATCACTTGACTCGGAACGGTGGTGTTGTTGACGATCATGTGGAAGTTCTTGACGAGGACAAGGATCATGGCGAGGATGGTGCTCTTGTTGAGGAATGGGTTGTTCGTTATTGTTTGCATTGTCATGATTTTGATGATGTGGCCTTGGAGGATGACGGTGAGGACGTCCTTGTTCACCAAAGTCATTCGCACCCGGTGTCGTGGGTTTGTCACGTCAGATGTCATGGATGACTTCGTTGGTGTGGGATTTGCGCGAGTCAATCGTCTCCGAGCTTGGGATCGCAGGAACAAGGACGAACATAGATTTATCCCGGTTTGGCCCCTCAATGTGAGGTAAAGACCTACTTCCTGCCTACCCTAGATTGGTATTGATATGATATATGTGGTGTTACAATGGAGGCGATCCGATCTGGGAACTCGCCGTAAGAGCTAGGGTTCTAGGGCTTGATAGCTTGACCCTGTCTAAGTCCCGTGAGTCCTCTTTATATACACAGAGGCTCGCTAGGTTACAAAGGAAACTTCCTCCACAAGGAATACATCGATTGGAACCTACTTGGAGACTAACTCCTCCTCACGTATTCCAGGATATGTCTTCTAGATCTTTCTCCTTGTGGCGGTGCGATATTGCTCTTGCTTTTATGTAGGCCTTTATTGTGCGAGTAAGTTGAGTCGCACTCATCAACATGGGCCGCGGGTTAATCCACAAAGTATTCCCCCGACATTAGCCCCCAAGATTGGTTAGAACTTCACAGTGAGGATCCTTTGGATACTGGAGGTAGTTGTTAAGCCGCACTTTGAGCGTTCTGACTAATCTCTTGACTGCTGCGATTCAAAGCCGCGACTTTTGTGCGACTCATATTTTCCATCTGAAAATATTCTGTTTCCTTCAATTGCGGTCCGTTCCTCATTCTGCGGGCGCAAATTGTTCCGTTGATTTCGGGCATCCCAGTTATAAGTTGTGGCGGCCTAGGTCAATATTCACTTGCCTCTGCTTTCTCCTTGCTTCCAACCGCGCCACCGTCTTCCTCAATCGAGCTTAGCCCGATCCAATCTTTTCGCAATGGCGCCCAAGGCAAAGCCATCCGATGATAAACGCAAGATCTCCTGCAACTGGGAAGGATCCTGGGTAACGGAGCAGACTCTTGCGGATCTCGCCGATGCTGGCTTCTTGCCGCCGAAGGAGGACAACATCTGGCGGGCGCCAGGTGATGAGATCGAGCCGCGCCCCAAGCCCAACGAACTGGTGATGTTCGTGGAGCACGTGGAGCGTGGGTTCACGCCTCCCGGCTCCCTCTTCTTCCGCAACCTGATGCAACGCCTGGGCCTCCGCCTTCATGACATCGACCCAACTCAATGCTCCAGGTGAGCAATTTCCATGTACTGTGCGAGGACTATCTCGGCATAGCCCCCAATATCGATCTGTGGCTGGCCTCTTTTTCTTGCAATAGCCAGCTTGTCTCCAAAGGTGGCGCCTACGTTCAGGTCGGCGCCATCTCTCTACAGCGCCACAGAAACTCTTGTCTTCCCAAGCTAGCCCTGGCGAATCGACCCAGGGCTTGGCAAAAATCTTTCTTTTACTGTCAAGACACTTCTCCGGAGGGCGAAACTCGCCTCCCTGCTTGGTCCAACTCTCTTTTCGTGCCTTCTGAGGCACTAAAATCCAAACCTCGGGATGCCGCAACATCCTTCGTGAATGAGTCGCTGATCAAGGTCCGCGCCTTAATTGATCATGGCCTTACTGGCCTTGATCTTCTTTCTTGCTGGACGAAATGGCGCATCCAGCCAGTGAGTCCCCGTCAACGGTCCTTCCTCGAGTGCTCTGGCACTTCTGCTGATGTTGATCGCGTCAAGGCTGCTGACTGGGAGCCTGAGGACTGGGTGGAGTTCGTCACCCGTGTGACTGAGGAGAAGAACATCTCCTTCGACAAGGTGGGGCTCCCCTTTTAGCGTTAACAACAAGCCTTTTGAGGTAACCCTCCTCCTCTAGTCCTTATAGTAGAATTGCCTTTCTTTTTGATATTAAGTCTTCCCTTTTCTGTATCAGGCTGATGAGAACTACTGGTCGCTTCCCGCGGCTGGTGTGGGCACTGCTGCTCCCAAGCGTGCCGCAAAGAAGAAGTTACTGCCCGCTTTAGAGGGCAGTGAAGTCGCTGACATCCCATCTGTTGCCACTGCGGCTTCAGATGATGAAAATACTGATCTGGAGGAGGATGACAGTCCTGTGCCAACCGCGAGCCCTCCTGCGGCTGATCCAACTCCCCGCAGGGCCTCAAAGAGACTGTCCCGGGAGGAGCCAGAGCTTAACGCTCTGGAAAATCCTGAAGTCATCAAGCGTCGCAAACCTGCAGTGGACGCGACCCCTCCTGTTGCCAGGCGTGTGCTTAGGACCACCGCCTCGGCTGAAGAAGACATGGAACCCCATTCTGGTAATTCTTGCTGCCTTAGCATCCTGACTGCATATTCCTTCATTTCCTTTTATTAACATCTGGACCTCTGGTTGTAGACTCAGGGTTCCAAGGTGTGTCATCGCCGTCAAGCGACGGCCTTATGGCCTCTGTGAAGATGGCTCCAGAGTTAGTAACTTTCTTTTGTTCTCATAGCATTTTTCTTCTGCCGCGCATGCTTCTCTCTTATATAATTGTCTTGTTCTTGCAGAGCTGCGGTTGATGCTACAACCGCGGCTGATCTGGGAGTTGTCTCCGCGGCTGTGGTTGAGTCGCCTAAGGCGCTTGGCTCATACTGCCATGGTGGAGGGCACGGCCACCACTGATGACTTGGCTTCGTCGCCTGCCCCTAACACGGCTGCCCAGGAGGTGGCTCTGAAGGATGGGACAGGTCCCCTCGTTGCCCCAGACACAGAGGAGTGGTCCCTCAGCCGCAGTCGAAGCACCGCTGGTTGAGTCGCCAGCGGCTGTTAATCAGAAATCGCCTACTGCGCCTTGAGTGGCCTTTCTTCCTCATCATTGAGCCGCGCAGAACAGCTGTCGCAGGCCATATTGCTTCAAGCAACAAACAAGCTGCAGAGCTGCGTGAGGCACTCTCCAATTTATCTGCGGCTTACAAGGTAATAATTTCTCTTATCCTGTCTGTCCTAGCCCCCAAGGATCAAGGCCTTCTTTGACGTAAAGGGGGACTTGGTACTTCTTTTTATAATAACTTCTCACAAATTACTGCAAACTTCTCCGCTGCCCTTTATCTGTTGATCTTCTGTTTTTAGGAAGAATTATATACTGTGACTGCGGAGAAGCTTGCTCTGGAGAAGCAATTGCAGGAGACTCCCTCTGAGCTTGAGAATCTGCGCAAACTCCTTCTCCAACGCGAGGCTGAACTGAAGGAAAAAGACGCCAGATTGGCGATCTTACTGACGAGGCTTCAAGCTATCTGAAAAGCCAAGGCCACTGAGCTGCGGCTTAAATTTTTTGAAGAAAAGTCTCATGAGAGGATCCAGCAGCAAGATTGTCAAATCAACGCCCAGAAGGATGCCATTACTCAAGCCAATGAGGATGCGCGGCTTAAAGCTGTGGAGATTGGCGACCTTAAGAAGAAATTGGCGAAAGTGTCTGACGCCCACAACCTTGTCCATGCTAAAGTTTCCATCATGACCCAAGAGCTGACTGGTATGTTTTGCAGTCCACAACTTCACTTTCCCTTAGCTTTCTTTGTTTGCATATAGCTGTGCTAATTGATGGCTGCCATGTTATAGGTGAGGATGCTAGAACGCAGAAAGGCAGCACACAAGAGCAGCTGGAGCATATCCGCGAGTTTGCGCACAAAGCTATCGATGGAATGAAGAAATTATCAGCTTGCCTTTTGCCAACCAAGTCTGTCCCCGCTGATGCTGAAGGATTATTGAAAAGGCTGCTCAAAGCGCCTCAGTACTTCTTGGACTGGAAAGAATCTTCTGCTCGCTATGGCGCGGCTCATGTGCTTGCCTTGGCTAAGACATATGATCCATCCTTCGATGCTGCCAGGGTCGCACAAGGCAAGCCTTCAAAGAAGACGGACGGCACCGAGCTGACATCCTCAGAATATGCGGCTACATGGAAGGGCATGCGAGGCTGCGACTGAACTTGTGGACGGAGTGGACCTGGCGACCTTTCTGGGGAATATCATCCAGATGGGTCGAGATTCGAGAGATTACCCACTGCATCAACCAGCGTGGCTGCTCCTCAAGAGAAGAACTCCTCTCCAGGTGTGTCCAGCTCCTCAGCCCCCAAGCCCGCAACTGACAAGCCTTCAAGCAAGCCTGCGACTGCTGCTCCTGCCAAGCCTGGTAAGCCGCCGGCCTCCTACTCACAAGCCAAAAGCTGGGAAGAAGTGAGTGAAAAACAATGTTATGGTGAAGTTAGCCCTTAGTGGCTTGTAATAATTGCTGAAATGGTGTGTTAGCAACAATGTTTTATTATTAAGTACTCTCACAGTACAAGTTCCGACCAATAGTCTGGTCCTTATGATTTGTCTCGGTTTTCCTTACTTAGGCCCTTGCGCGGCTCAGTATTTCCTAGGAACATGTGTGTTCAGGGTCGAGAGCGGCCATGATAGGCATCAAGCTCGATTGACGCCACACCCCAGTACTTTGGCCGCATAATGCAAGTCGCATCCAAGTGAAGGTTGAGTATAATCACGATAAATGCCACTCGTTTGGCGATTCCAAGGTAATAGGCCGCGCTCAGAAAGCTGCCGCACCCCCAAGGAACCAATGATTAGAAAATGAAAGACTCACAACTCAATTGGTAGTTTGAGGCGAAACGACAGCCACCTACATAGTAGGGGTGCCGGCTTTATTTCAAAATCATTATATGATACATAGGGTCGGTCGCACCTTAGTGGCAACCAGAAGTGATTCATTGGGTCGGTCGCGCCTAGGTGGCGACCAGAGATGATACAGGGTCGGTTGCGCCTGAGTGGCAACCAGAGATGATACATGGGTCGGTCGCGCCTAGGTGGCGACCAGAGATGATGCAGGGGTCGGTCGCGCCTGAGTGGCAACCAGAGATGATACATGGGTCGGTCGCGCCTAGGTGGCGACCAGAGATGATGCAGGGGTCGGTCGTGCCTAGGTGGCGACCAGATTTTTTATGCACAGGTACGGCCGCGCCTGAGTGGCAGCTAATTCCTGATACATGGGTTGATCGCGCCTAAGTGGCGATCCAATTTGATACATATGTACGGTCGCGCCTAGGTGGCGACCGGAGTTGAGGTTTGAGCCCTGAGTGGCCAGCTTGATACTGTGAACCCTTGTTGGTTCTGTTGTGATTGTTGATGGCGACTCGTGGTGGTTGGGGTATACCCTTATTGCCGATGGCCTGCAGCTCTTGCCTTCTTGCGGCTGTAATTGAAGTCGCAGGTCAGGCAGGTGTCTTTTGGCTTCCACGATGTCATCAAATTTTTGTTGCGGCTCAGGAGCAGGCGCATTTTCGCGACACAAGCGTCTTTGGCCATAGCCCTGTCGCCTTCTTCGCATTCTTGTGCTATCTTTATTGCCATCTATTGTGATTACTCCCTTAGGACCAGGCATTTTTAGCTTCAGGTACGTAGCACGGTCGAGCCATGAATTTTGCGAACGCTTCTCTGCCAAAGAGGGCATGGTATGGGCTCTGGAAATCTACAACCTCAAACCAGACGTACTCGCTTCTGAAGTTGCTTTGCGTCCCGAAGGCGACTTCCAGGTTGATTCGCCCCAATGGTTGAGCTGATACGCCAGGCACGACTCCGTGAAACGTTGTTCTGGACGGGTGCAGCTGCTTTTCTTGGAGATTCATCCTCTTGAAAGTCTCATAGTATAGTATGTTTATGCTGCTGCCTCCATCCATCAGTACTTTGCTTAATTTGTATCCTGCGACTTGAGGGGCAACCACAAGCGCGAGCTTGCCTCCTTCATATTTCTCCTGGATGATCTTCGCGGCTCCAAACTATTGGTTGCTCAGACCACTTCAGCCACTGTGGTACAGCTGGTACTACGGCGTTAACAGCTTGGTTGCGCCGTCGCAGCTTCTGCTCCCTCCTTGAGGTATTAACCACAATTGTGTGTATGACCCAGCTGCTTTGGGAACTGCGGTTGGTCTGGCTGTGGGTTTGGAGCAGCATTATGGTGGCCTCCCCGTGATTGCCTCCTTCGTTGTTCTGATTGTTGTTATTCCCATTAAGTGGCTGCCATCCTTCCACTTTTTGTAATGGTAGCACTGTGCTTTTGTGTGGTTGGGTGGTTTTCCATCTTTTCCCACATGGATGTCACAGGGACGGTTGAAAACTTCTTCCAAGTTAACTGGGTGGAAATTTCTTCCTCTGCCACTACTTGGCTTGTAACGAGTGTTCGTGTTTGCGACTAATCCCGAGTTTCCTTCCTCGTTTTTCGCTTGTTGTAACTCGCATTACTATTGCTAGCTTGCTGTTGCTGAGGCTTGCTGCTGGTCTTCTTTCCTTTGCCAGCAGTTTCCTCTTCTTCTCCATCAGACGCGTCCTTGGTTTTATCCGAACTTGCATACTTGTTAGCCGCTGCCATCACCTCGCTGAGGCTCTTGACTTTGTCCTTCATGCGACCCAGTTTGTGGACCAGCGGCTCAAACTTGCAGTTTTTCTCCATAACTAGGACGGCTGAGCTTGGAGGTATGTTGTCTGAGGAGTGTATAATTTCTGCCACTCTCCTCATCCAATGGCGACTTGACTCGCCTTCTTTTTGCACGCAGCGCTCAAGATCTTCTATACTGCAGAGTCGCTTGCATGTTCCTTGGAAGTTCTTGACGAAAGCTTCCTTCATCTCATCCCAAGAATTTATTGAGTTTGGTGGTAGGTTTTGTAACCAAATGTGGGCTGCCCTTCCAACATCATGTTTAGGTATCGGGCACAGATTCTTCAGATGCGTTGAGAATGCTCATGCCCATCTCATAATTGTTGAGCCAAGTGACCGGGTCCATACTTGGGTTGTAATTTGCGACCTTGCGAGGTCCTTTGAAATCTGCAGGAAACGGCTCGGACCTAATCCTCTCGCTGAAGCAGACTGGACCTTTAAGTCGCGATGATAAGTTGGATGGAGCTGGCCTCCCTGCCTGATTAACCATTGCACATCTGCACACTTCTGCGGGTTGAACTTGTACCACCTGTTGGTTTTCCCTTTGTCGCCGGGCTGAACTTGAAGTCGAACTTGCGGCGACTCGGCTCGGATGCTTCTTTCCGCTGTTACTCTACTGTTATAGGGGGTTGCGTGCAGCCGTCCCCCATGTTCAGACATGTTTGCCTGTTGTACCACTGCTGTGCTCAGCATCTCAATGGCGCGCCGCGCCTCTCTGTCCATCGGTGCGTTTCCTACCGGTGTCAACCTGGCTAAGATGTTGGTAGCCGCATAGAGATTCTCCACTGGGCTAACATAGTGTCCTTGCGGTGTATGGAACCTTTGAGGCTGCGGTGCCGGCTGCTGCACAAAGGTTGGTTGTGGCGACGGAGGCGGCATGATAGCCCTGTTGTTAGCTTGCACCAGAGCTCTTGACCCTGGTGCTTCCGCCGTTCTTGGCGCCGCAAAAGATGGAACTACAGGCGCGAATGCTGGCGATGCCATCGTCCGCAATGCAGGCGTGACTAAAGGCGCCGCGGGTCGCGCAGCCGCGACAGGTGGTGCCGTGTATGAGGGTACTGCGACTGATGGTGCTGCGGCTTCTGGCCACGCGACTGGACGCGTTGCATTTGTCGCGACCGATGGGTTCGCGTGGGGTGGCGCTGTGGCTGCTGGTGTATCGACTGCAGGGACCGCGGCTGTAGGTCCAGAGGTGGGTGATTGGAATAACTCCATGGGATTTACTGTTCCTGGCTCCATGCGACTGAACTGATGTCGGTGTGGCAAGGTGCTTGGTCCTCCTTGTAGGATGATGGTGTCTTCAGCGAGTCGCTGTTGCTCTGCGACTCCTGATCCTTCTGGTGCGACTTGTTCCGCTGCTTCCGGTGCCGTGGGTGCTAAGCTGCCCTGCGGCATGCCCAGCCCTTCTTCTGCTTCCACGGTCATGTAGATCCCTTCCATGCACTGATCTCCTACGGAGGGCGAGCTGCCACCCCTAGGTTTCCATAGAGCCTTTCCTCGAGTACATACTCAATGGATTGGGCTTCTTCGTCTTCAAGCGTCAGTGGCTCGTTGTTGGTAGATTCTTCTTCTTCATCCACAGTTACGGTGACTCCTTCTTCTGAGTCGCCAGGCTGTGATGGGTCTTCTGACTCGCCGATGATGAAGCCGACGAAAACATGAATAATCCAAACGGGATGATGCGACCTGTCTCCAGGTAATCAGCTTCTGGTCCCCAGCTTGAATCGTCAATGTGAGGCGTGCCATCGACCATAATGATATGGCCAATGGCGAGATCTTCAGCTCCTTTCATCGATCCAGCGCGGAACGTGACGCTCTTGACCGCGGGCCCCACGGTGGGCGCCAACAGTCGTGGTTTGTCATGTCAGATGTCATGGATGACTTCGTTGGTGTGGGATTTGCGCGAGTCAATCGTCTCCGAGCTTGGGATCGCAGGAACAAGGACGAACACATATTTACCCAGGTTCGGCCCCTCAATGTGAGGTAAAGACCTACTTCCTGCCTACCCTTGATTGGTATTGATATGATATATGTGGTGTTACAATGGAGGCGATCCGATCTGGGAACTCGCCGTAAGAGCTAGGGTTCTAGGGCTTGATAGCTTGACCATGTCTAAGTCCTGCGAGTCCGCTTTATATACACAAAGGCTCGCTAGGTTACAAAGGAAACTTCCTCCACAAGGAATACATCGACTGGAACCTACTTGGAGACTAACTCCTCCTCACGTCTTCCAGGATATGTCTTCTAGATCTTTCTCCTTGTGGCGGTGCGATATTGGCTTGCTTTTATGTAGGCCTTTATTGTGCGAGTAAGTTGAGTCGCACTCATCAACATGGGCCGCGGGTTAATTCACAAAGTATTCCCCCGACACCCGGTACGCCATTGCCATTAGCCAATGGGTCATGATGATCACGTTGTTGCGGTGGTGGTGATGGTATGAAACTCCAACCACAAAGTATCAAGAAACACACACAAAAGCGAATAATGGGATTGGGCGAGCACTCGAAGATAGACAACCTAACGAAGACTACGTGCTCAAATGTCGCACCAACACGAGAAGGACGCTAGCTCAATTGCCTTTTGGTGGGCAACGGATTTGCACAAGTGTTAAACACTCACACTCACTTTGGCGTTTTCAGCTTTGTCGCAACCTACAAGAGATGATACTGGCACTACTCATGTCTTTTTCTTTTCTCTTTTTTTTTTTGATTTTTGACGATGATTCCTTCTACTTTTGCTAGTGCCAAGATCTTGAACGATACACACTCGCTAATACTTGAAGACAATCACTCGACAAGTGCAATGCCTTGCAATATCAAAGAGCTAGTCCGATAGGTCAAGGTACGCGAAAGGAAGAAGGGCTCACAACGGATTACGATGACGGGAAATGTCGAGTCCTTGGTGTCGTCGTCGCTTGGCGTTGATGACGCTGCTGCCGAATCTTGTCGATGTTTGTAGACGTTGCACACACGGAAAAGGACTCAAACAACAAAGGAGAAATGCCAAAACGAACCGAGGAAAAAGAAAAATTTCTGCAAAAATCGGCCCTGGCGGTAGTCCGCTGTTCCGCCCGGCAGTACGCTCTGGCGGTAGTACCGCTGCCTTGGCGGTAGTACCGCTGGTCAAATTCCTGTGTTCTTAATTTCGCGATTTGGGCGGAAAAGAGGGTCGAAAATTAATCGATTTCGTGGGAAATTGGTAAAATTGAGGCTTGGGAATGCAAACAAAGTAGAGGGGGTCTTAAAGCAACAGATCCATGGATCAAAACTACCAAAAACTCATCAAATCGACCAAATCGCTCGAATCCCAAAATGGCTATTTTTTGTGGAAATTTTCGAATTTCTTAAAAGCAAAGAAAATTTTGGTGGATTTGTGGGGAAAACAAGATCAAATCCGTGGCAACCTTTGCTCTGATACCATATGATGTAGGTTGGTCCCGATTTTCACGGATTTGGCGGAGGGATCGATGAACACGAAGAACAAGGGATGAACACAAGAACACAAAGAGGGGAAAAGCACCAAATCAAAGATAACTAGCAAGAAGTAACTCAGCAAGATTCAATTGGTAACAAGCCCCAAGGGTAGCCCCCAATTCCCCTCTCCCAAGCACACCTTACTCTTAGGATTATTTGTCCAATTGGTCAATCCAAACCAATCCAATCTAGCCACTTCAAGAGGAAAGATTAGCAAGTAGCAAACTACAGAGGAAGCCTTGGTATCCACTAGAGGGATCTTCTCCACGAGGGGAGGTCTTGGTTCATCTCCACGAGGGAGGCCTTGATTCATCTCCAATGGAGGAAAGAGACCATCTTGAGGTGAAGGAGCACAGCTCTACTCTAATCTCAAAACATAGTCAACCCTAACACTAGGCAGAGAGGGGTTTTATAGTCTATGAGGCGAAGGGGAAAGTTGTGGGCCATTACATGGCTTCAGCCCGAATCTTCCCAGGACCAGCGGTGTACCGCTGCGCTGGCGGTAGTGATGACGTGAAACATACGTTCGTTGGAGACCCCAAGAGGAAGGTATGATGTAGTCAGCAGCAAGTTTTCCCTCAGAAAGTAAACCAAGGTTATCGAACCAGTAGGAGCAGCAACTCTTCAGAAGGTTGTCAACGGCGCCAGAAAATAGCTGTCGATGAGAGTCTGGAACTGTTGACATGGAATTGCACACAACACAATCAAACTACTTTGCCCCAACGAAACAGTGAGGTTTGTCAATCTCACTGGCTTGCTGAAAACAAAGGATTAAACGTATGGTGTGAAAATGAGTATTAATTGCAGAGATGGAAAAAGGAACAGTTTGCAGTTTGTGGTTGTTTTTAATCAGTTTAAAAGAATGGACCGGGGTCCACAGTTCACTAGTGGTGTCTCTCCATAAAAAGATAACTAACATGTTGGGTGAACAAATTACAGCTGGGCAATTGACGAATAGTGAGCGCATGACAATGCATATACATGACATGTTGACTACTATGATATTAATTGGGCATTACGACATAATACAAGACCGTTATCCAACAGCATCTATGACTAATTAATCACCGCCGGGTTGTCATCCGAGTCCCCCGTTGGTATTAAGTTTGCAAGCAACGGATAATTGCATTAAGTAAAGTGCGTAATGTAAACAAACACATTTGCCCGTGGACATAGCATCGTTAGGTTATCCCTAGTGGCAACAAACATCCACAACCTTAGAACTTCTGTCACTGTCCCAGGTTAAACGGAGACATGAACCCACTATCTAGCATAATACTCTCTCTTGGAGTTACAAGCATCTCTTGGCCAAAGCATCTACGAGTAACGGTAAAGCATGCAAGATCTTAAATAACATATAAGATAGATTGATAATCAACTGACATAATATTCAATATTCATCGGATCCCAGCAAACAACATGTAGCATTACAAATATGATCTTGATCATGTAGGGCAGCTCACAATGATCTAAACATGATGCACAAGTGGAGACAACCATCTAGCTACTGCTATGGACCCGTAGTCCAAGGATGAACTACTCACGCAATCACTCCGGAGGCAGGCATGCGATGTAGAAGCCCGGTGACGATTCCCCTCTCTGCAGGGTGCCGGGAAAGAGGTTCTGACCCTCCCGAGCTAGGGTTGAGACGGCGGCGTCTCTGGATCTTTTCGTGGATTTTGCTCAGGTACTTAGGGTTTTCGAGTCGGTCGGGGTAATAAGTAGGCGAAAGGGGGCGGCTGCGGACCCCCGAGGGGCCCACACCACCCTAGGGCGCGGCAGAAGGGGGGCCCGCGCCCTAGGTGCGTGTGGCCTCCTGGTGGCCCTCCTCTGCTGCTCCTTCGCA
>CAMZMU010000036.1:41323719-41394813 GCA_947311845.1 Poa pratensis | reverse complement strand
TGGCGGTAGTTGATGACGTGAAACACACGTTCGTTGGGAGACCCCAAGAGGAAGGTATGATGTAGTCAGCAGCAAGTTTTCCCTCAGAAAGAAACCAAGGTTATCGAACCAGTAGGAGCAGCAACTCTTCAGAAGGTTGTCAACGGCGCCAGAAAAATAGCTGTCGCAGGAGTCTGGACTGTTGACGTGGAATCTGCACACAACACAATCAAACTACTTTGCCCCAACGAAACAGTGAGGTTGTCAATCTCACTGGCTTGCTGAAAACAAAGGATTAAACGTATGGTGTGGAAAATGAGTATTAAATTGCAGAGAATGAAAAAGGAACAGTTTGCAGTTTGTGGTTGTTTAATCAGTGTAAAAGAATGGACCGGGGTCCACAGTTCACTAGTGGTGTCTCTCCATAAAAGATAACTAACATGTTGGGTGAACAAATTACAGCTGGGCAATTGACGAATAGTGAGCGCATGACAATGCATATACATGACATGTTGACTACTATGATATTTAATTGGGCATTACGACATAATACATAGACGTTATCCAACAGCATCTATGACTAATAATCCACCGCCGGGTTGTCATCCGAGTCCCCCGTTGGTATTAAGTTGCAAGCAACGGATAATTGCATTAAGTAAAGTGCGTAATGTAAACAAACACATATGCCCGTGGACATAGCATCGTTAGGTTATCCCTAGTGGCAACAGCACATCCACAACCTTAGAACTTTCTGTCACTGTCCCAGGTTAAACGGAGACATGAACCCACTATCTAGCATAAATACTCTCTCTTGGAGTTACAAGCATCTACTTGGCCAAAGCATCTACGAGTAACGGAAAGCATGCAAGATCTTAAATAACATATAAGATAGATTGATAATCAACTTGACATAATATTCAATATTCATCGGATCCCAGCAAACACAACATGTAGCATTACAATAATATGATCTTGATCATGTAGGGCAGCTCACAAGATCTAAACATGATGGCACAAAGTGGAGAGACAACCATCTAGCTACTGCTATGGACCCGTAGTCCAAGGATGAACTACTCACGCATCACTCCGGAGGCAGGCATGGCGATGTAGAAGCCTCCGGTGACGATTCCCCTCTCCGGCAGGGTGCCGGGAAGAGGTTCTGAACCCTCCCGAGCTAGGGTTGACGACGGCGGCGTCTCTGGATCTTTTCGTGGATATTTGCTCAGGTACTTAGGGTTTTCGCGTCGGGGGGAATAAGTAGGCGAAAGGGCGGCGGCTGCGGACCCCCGAGGGGCCCACACCACCCTAGGGCGCGGCAGAGGGGGGCCCGCGCCCTAGGTGCGTGTGGCCTCCTGGTGGCCCTCCTCTGCTGCTCCTTCGCTCCGTCAGGCGTGTTCTGGAAAAATAGGCACCCCCGTGTAGTTTCGTCCAATTCCGAGAATATTTCCAGACTAGCTTTTCTGGAATACAAAAACAGCAGAAAACAGGAACTGGCACTTCGGCATCTTGTTAATAGGTTAGTCCCAAAAAATGTATAAAAGTGATATAAAGTAGATGCAAAACATGTAGCAATTGGTATAAAACAAGCATGGAACATCAAAAATTATAGATACGTTTGAGACGTATCAGCATCCCCAAGCTTAGTTCCTACTCGTCCTCGAGTAGGTAAACGATAAAAACAAAATAATTTTTGAGGTGACATGCTACTATCATAATCTTGATCATATAATATTGCAAGGCACATGTAAATGAATGAAGTGATCCAAGTCAATGGTCTATAATTTGCTACCAAATAGATAATGAGTAAACAATGAATCACACAAGCTAAACGTTTTCATGAATAGTACTTTCGAGACAAGCATCAAACAGTTTTGCATAAGTGTTAACTCATAAAGCAATAGTTTCTAATAAAAGGTATTTAATCAACACAAAGGAAGAATTTAGTTTCAGCATTTGCTTCAACTTTCAACATATTTATCTCATGGATATTGTCAACACAAAGTAGTATAACAAGTCCAATACATTGCATATAACGCATGTTGTAACAAAGTTGACACTAGTGTTTGCTTGTGGAAGACAGAAAGAATAGGAAAACTGACTCAACATAAAAGTAAAAGAAAGGCCCTTCGCAGAGGGAAGCAGGGATTAAATCATGTGCTAGAGCTTTTAGGTTTTTGAAAGCATATAGAGATTGCATAAAATATTTGATACTCCTCCCAACCTTGCTAACACAAGCCATGGCTAACCGAATCCTCGGGTGCCTTCCATCAATCACATACCATGGAGGAGTATCTATTTTTGAGAGGTGTTTGTTAATTGTCAACGAATGGTAGCGGGTGAGAACAGTATTCTACCTGTCGAACGGACTTTTAAGAGCGGCTCCCATGAAGGACGTTATTTCTACCAGCAAGGCAGATCATCCCTCTTTCTCTTTGGTTTACACACATTCAGGTATTTCACTGTTTGTCATTGCTTACTGATGAATCAGGGCAAAAGTGTGAAGAGAATTAATTGGTTAAAGTTGTAATTAATTGGGACTGGGCACCCCGTTGCCAGCTCTTTTTGCAAGTTATTGGATAAGCGGATGTATATGCCACTAGTCCAGGTGTAAAAGTCCACTCACAAATAGAATAAAGAATAACCACACTAATTCCTCATGAGCTAGTAAACATTGACACAAAAAGGGAATAATAACATTTTGAATAATTTAAAGGTAGCACATGAAAAATTTACTTGGAGTGGCAAGGAAATACCACATATAGGTAGTTATGGTGGACACAAATGGCATGGATTTTGGCTCAAGGATTTGGATGCACGAGAAGCATTCCCTCTCAGTACAGAGTTTAGGCTAGCAAGGTTATGTAAGCAAACAAGAATATCAACCCGTACACCAAGTTTTATATGACAAACATATTGCAAACGTTATAAGACTTCATACCGTCTTCCTTGTTAACCAAACCCTGTTATTAGAAAATATCTAGACCTTAGAGGTACCACCGATGCAAACCAAATTTTCAACAAGCTTTACGGTAGTTCTTCACTAATAGGCTTAACTCATGTGATGCACAATTTAATCATGATCTACTTGTTAACTCAAAACAATTGACAAGCATCAAGTTATCCATTTTAGTGATCTACAAGATTAAGCAAGTTTTTCCTTATACCAATTACCACATGCAACATTTTCTGAACCAACCAAACACCAATCAATTTATTTCATCAACTCTCCAAACAAATATAAGTGAAGCAAGAGAGTACTTTCTACAAAAGAAAGCTAATAGCTCTGACAAGAGATACATGAAAACAAGAGCTAAAAGCTGAACAGCGCTAGATATGAATACTCAACAAATATAAGTGAAGAATAGGAGTATTCTCATGAAAAAGCGGAGCGTGTCTCTCTCCCAATCAAGAATGCTAGGGTCCAGTCAAGCTTTATTGAAAATAAAAGTGCAATACTGAAAATAAAAGCACACAGACGCTCCAAGAAAAGCACATATGATGTGAAAGAATTAAAATATAGTTTCACTAGAGATGACCTGATAATTTTGACGATGAAGAAGGGGATGCCTTGGGCATCCCCAAGCTTAGACGCTTGAGTCTTCTTGAAATATGCTGGGGAGATCCATGGGAGCCTCCCCAAGCTTAAGCTCTTCACTCTTCTTGATCCTATTATATCATCCTTCTCTCTTGACCCTTGAAAACTTCCGTCACACCAAACTCAAAGTAGATCTCATTAGAGGGTTAGTGCATAATCAAAAATTCACATGTTCTATAAAGACGCAATATGATTTGTTACTTTAAACATTAGCTACAGCCACTGATGTTATGTGAAGCTCTTCCACCCAAAAAAGAATTTCACTCAACACTAGTAAAAGAGAGAATGCAAAAATAAAAAGGCATAATCTGTCTAAAACAGAACAGTCCGCAAAGACGAATTTTTTCGAGGCACTTACGACGCTCAGATCGAGAAACTCTGAACTAATGAAAGTTTCAGACATTCATAAAGATTACGCACAAAATTTTCAGATTTAATTAACAATCTGGTGATTTTAGGAATTTCGTACAGTGAACAGCAAAAATCTGTTTCTGCGCAGCAATCAAAATTAAGCATCATCTTAACATTAGAGGCTACTCTTGGCACAACAATGCGAGAAAATAAAGATACAAAGGAGTTGCTACAGAAGTAAACAAACACCTTGACTAATAAAGAAAATAAAAATAATGGGTTGCCTCCCAAAAGCGCTTTCTTTAATGCCTTTTAGCTAGGCATAGTGATTTTTATGATGCTCACATAAAGATGAGAGTTGAAACATAAAAGAGAGCATCAAGAGCATATATAAAACATGTTTAAATCTAACACTCTTCCTATGCATAGGAGTCTTGTAAGAAAACAAGTCAATTAAGCACAAAGTGACTAGCATAGGAAGGCAAAACAAGTGCAACTTCAAAACTTTCAACGGACCATTAGGTCTTAAAGCAAAAATCATATAGAAGCAACACAAGAGAAAGCTCAAAACTTTCATCATAAAGAGAGGAAATTTAATAACATGAAGATTTCTATAACCATATTTTCCTCTCTCAAAATAATTTTCAGTAGCATCATGAACAAACTCAACAATATAACTATCACATAAAGCATGCTTTTCATGATCTACAAACGCATAATTTTTATTAAGCTCAAAATAGTGGGGTTATCAAACCCACTTTTGACAATAATAGTATAATTAATATCATTAGGCAATATAGGACCATCATCAAGAGCATTATCATATATAACATTAGGGAGCACATTTTTCTTTCTGCAATTTCCTTTACTGAGTCAAGGAGGATGTTTTTCAAATTTATCAAAAGGGATATTTCAATAGAATCATCACATTCGACAATATAGCATTCTTCCTCCTCCAAAGCTAGGGGACTAAAAATAACATTTTTATCAAAACCAGCTTCCCCAAGCTTAGAGCTTTCCATGGCATTAGCAATAATGGTGTTCAAAGAATGTATGCTAATAACATTGCTACTATCATGATTGTTATGCAAATAAATTTCCATAGGCTTTTTAATTTTCTCTTCAAACACCTCATGTCCCAACTCAAGATAAATTTCATAAAGCTCTCTCATGTTGTTTTCAGCCATAGGACTAGTTTCAAGGAAAGTAACCATTGATAGCAAGTAAAGAGCTAGACATAATAACTAACAGAAACAAAACTGAAAATAAACTAAATGCAAGTAACTAATTTTTTTGTGTTTTTGATAATTGAAAGCAAACAAGATAAAATAAAATAAACTAAGCAAGACAAAAACAAAGTAAAGAGATTGGAAGCGTGAAACTCCCCTTGCAGAAGACTGCTGTCTCCCCGGCAACGGCGCCAGAAAAATAGTGCTGTTGACGGGAGACAGAGAGCTTCCTGAAGAACTTCTACTCCCCGGCAACGGCGCCAGAAAAATAGCTTGATGACGTGAAACACACGTTCGTTGGGAGACCCCAAGAGGAAGGTATGATGTAGTCAGCAGCAAGTTTTCCCTCAGAAAGAAACCAAGGTTATCGAACCAGTAGGAGCAGCAACTCTTCAGAAGGTTGTCAACGGCGCCAGAAAAATAGCTGTCGCAGGGAGTCTGGACTGTTGACGTGGAATCTGCACACAACACAATCAAACTACTTTGCCCCAACGAAACAGTGAGGTTGTCAATCTCACTGGCTTGCTGAAAACAAAGGATTAAACGTATGGTGTGGAAAATGAGTATTAAATTGCAGAGAATGAAAAAGGAACAGTTTGCAGTTTGTGGTTGTTTAATCAGTGTAAAAGAATGGACCGGGGTCCACAGTTCACTAGTGGTGTCTCTCCATAAAAGATAACTAACATGTTGGGTGAACAAATTACAGCTGGGCAATTGACGAATAGTGAGCGCATGACAATGCATATACATGACATGTTGACTACTATGATATTTAATTGGGCATTACGACATAATACATAGACCGTTATCCAACAGCATCTATGACTAATAATCCACCGCCGGGTTGTCATCCGAGTCCCCCGTTGGTATTAAGTTGCAAGCAACGGATAATTGCATTAAGTAAAGTGCGTAATGTAAACAAACACATATGCCCGTGGACATAGCATCGTTAGGTTATCCCTAGTGGCAACAGCACATCCACAACCTTAGAACTTTCTGTCACTGTCCCAGGTTAAACGGAGACATGAACCCACTATCTAGCATAAATACTCTCTCTTGGAGTTACAAGCATCTACTTGGCCAAAGCATCTACGAGTAACGGAAAGCATGCAAGATCTTAAATAACATATAAGATAGATTGATAATCAACTTGACATAATATTCAATATTCATCGGATCCCAGCAAACACAACATGTAGCATTACAATAATATGATCTTGATCATGTAGGGCAGCTCACAAGATCTAAACATGATGGCACAAAGTGGAGAGACAACCATCTAGCTACTGCTATGGACCCGTAGTCCAAGGATGAACTACTCACGCATCACTCCGGAGGCAGGCATGGCGATGTAGAAGCCTCCGGTGACGATTCCCCTCTCCGGCAGGGTGCCGGGAAGAGGTTCTGAACCCTCCCGAGCTAGGGTTGACGACGGCGGTGCTCAGGTACTTAGGGTTTTCGCGTCGGGGGAATAAGTAGGCGAAAGGGCGGCGGCTGCGGACCCCCGAGGGGCCCACACCACCCTAGGGCGCGGCAGAAGGGGGCCGCGCCCTAGGTGCGTGTGGCCTCCTGGTGGCCCTCCTCTGCTGCTCCTTCGCTCCGTCAGGCGTGTTCTGGAAAAATAGGCACCCCCGTGTAGTTTCGTCCAATTCCGAGAATATTTCCAGACTAGCTTTTCTGGAATACAAAAACAGCAGAAAACAGGAACTGGCACTTCGGCATCTTGTTAATAGGTTAGTCCCAAAAAATGTATAAAAGTGATATAAAGTAGATGCAAAACATGTAGCAATTGGTATAAAACAAGCATGGAACATCAAAAATTATAGATACGTTTGAGACGTATCAGGTAGTACCGCTGGCTTCAAGTGTGCTCGCTGGCGGTAGTATGAAGCAGGTACCGGCAGGTACCGTAGGGTATCCAGTAGCCATTCCGGGCGTGCCGGTACCTCCAGCGGTACCTCTGGCGGTAGTGCCGTGACCTGAGCCTGGCAGTAGTACCGCTGCCTGGAACTCCGCGCAGGTCTTCAGCTTCATCAGGTGGGTCTCATGGGCCTTGGCAGTAGTACCGGCCATCCTGGCGGTAGTACCGCTGCGCTGCTTCTTCATCTTATTCATCTTCCTCTTGACTCGTCTCTTGGCCATCTTCCACACTTGTTTGATGATCTTCATGATGGATGTTCCTGAGTATGCACAAGGTATCCGAATGAAGTAGCAAGCCATTCAAAGGTGAGTCAAGATCACACATAGATAGGAGTGAGTTCACCTTTTCATGAAGGACTTTGACTCTTGATCTTGTCATGGGACCACTTGTTGTAGGAGCCGTAGGTCGGGCTACATCATAAGTTCACTCAGTTTAATGCCCCAAGAGCTTTCCAACGACTGGCAGACCGCCTCAATCGGAGCCCGTAGGTATAGTCTCTGCAAACTCCCGTTGCACGATCATTCCCTCTTCGGTTTGCTCCCTGTTTCTGATCTAGGGTGATCATAACAACCTTAAAACTGGGTCCAATAAAAAAGTAGAATTTGATTGCAAAGGGATAAGTACAAAGGGATTTGACGATCTAAAAAAACACAAAAAGGGTTTAGTAATCCCCTCCTATGAATATCAATTAATAAAATAATGTGGATGAATGATATCTTGCTCTATTTTGGACCAGAATGACCTTGTCCGTCTCACTGAACAGAAAATGTTTGTACTGGCCGATTCCCGAGAGTCGGCAGGAATGACCTTCTCCGTTTCACTGCTCGGCGATGCTTTTTTCGTCTCACTGGTCGGTGAATCCTGAAGCCAACTTTAAACCGTGTTTCCCTTCCATGCATATTTTATACACTACGTCGGGGTACGCTGGGTATTTCGCATGATCGTCGGGTACGTGGAGTAACCTATATACACGCGTAACAATATTATTGGTTGTTAGATTTTTTCGTGTTCTTGCCGAGAGTGTAATGTTCCTATATATGCTTCTCTGGGTTAGTTTCGTGTTGGGTTCTGTTATCTAAAAAAACACATAAAGGGTTTAGTAGTCCCCTCCTATGAATATCAATTAGTGAAGTAATGTGGATGAATAATATTTTGCTGGGTGTCAGCTGTTATTCAAATCGAGATTGTGTCGGTCTTCGGTTTACCGTCAAGGTAATATTTTTCTGCCTGACTTATGGGAAATCCAAATATCAATGATGTCGTAGATTTTGGTTTCACGATTGAAGGTATCACAACGCAGGCTCAGCACGTTGGAAGACTTCACGTCTACCGAGTCTAGCAGTTGAGTCGGCCAGATAACTCATGCCGACTCGAGGGAGTCGGCGAGATCAGAAAGAGTCGGCCATGCACGTCGACTCCCTGGAGTCGGTGTAATCAGTCCATGATTCAGAATAAGGTGAAGGTTTCTAGACCATTATGACGTCATGCATCGAGACCGACATACTGCCACAGCGTATGAAGTGGTTCGATGGAACACACTCCTCCTCCGTGAACTGTCGTAACAAAAGGATGCATGGCGATTGGACGCACGCGTTGGTCTGTTATTCAGCTGCGGGTTGTGTTGTCTTTACCGTGGATGTGTGTCGCTCTCTTTAGCTGGTGTGATGCTGAGACGAGCTCTTACTCTTGGTAGCAACAACATATCTTGATCCTTCACCGTGGACGAACGCTGGTCACGCCGAGTTCTGCGCGGAGGTTACTGGTCGAGTCCCGGGAGTCGGCTGGACTGACCTTTGTCTTTATGTGCTGGTCGAGTCCCGGGAGTCGGCTGGACTGACCTTTGTCTTTATGTGCTGGTCGAGTCCCGGGAGTCGGCTGGACTGACCTTTGTCTTTATGTGCTAGTCGTGTCCCGGGAGTCGGCTGGACTGATGTACGATTCGGGAGGAAACAAGATCATCATGACATCCGCGTTCTTAAGCCGGTGGGTGTTCCCTGTCGTTGTGAAAGAAGAAACGTGTTCGCCAAGGGTAACTACTCACGTCGTTGATGTCGTTTTTGGTTGGGTAATGCGGTACATAATCGACGTAATAGGTCGGGTTTTTTTGCAGATGGGATTACTTGGTAGTTGTGTAAAAGACACTTTCCATGCATGCTTATCATTCAAATGGAAGACCGTCAGTACATAAACACGCACACAAAACTGAGGAGAATCCAGAAATTATCAACCCCTCGAAACTACACACACAACAAATTTGAAGTGCATGTGATCTGGCGGCAAGCTTCCGCGGATATGAGTTGCTCATAATTACTAAGTTGGTCAAACTACATTCAGACGATCTTGAGGACTATTATACCCAACTAATTTCCAATACTTTCTAGCAATCTCAAACCCTAGGCGAGCATCAGAGCAGCATACCTTATTTGTTCGACGTTCAGTGGAACTTCCTCCCAGTCTTCTTGTCTGATGGACACTATCTTGGCATTCTTCTTCGAAAGGTTCGTCCCAATATAAAAATTTGCAAGATCATAGAGACTCGGAGGAAAATTGGTCGTTGGGTTCCGGATCGCCGACTGGAGGTCGCTCGTGTTGGGAATTACAATCCCGTAGGATTGCAGCATACACACATCGTTGTTGATGGCCGCGCCGCAGAAGATGATTTCCTTGTCCTTGAGAAATTCCCTTAGGAGATCCGGTACTCCATTGGCCTTGCTTATCTGGAAGACCAAGTTTTCGTACGCCACCGACAGTTGAAGGACAGCGGCGCGGCGCTGCTTCTCGGCTGGGAGATTCTTCTGCTTGACATATTTCGGACCGGTGGTGTACTCACAGTCCAGGCCAACACACTTTACCGGTGCGTTGTCGAGGAACATCTCCTTGACGCGACGGATCCACTTCTCCACTCTTGCTGCACGGTGAGTGAATGTCACCCTGAAGTACATGTCTTGCTCGTCGTAGTGGTAGAGCCGGGAGTTTTCGGTTCGCGCCATTGGAATGGAAGGGAGAGAGGGTATGGAAGGGAGAGAGGATTTCCCTGTGTGTTTTTCCAGGCGTTTCGACTGTGCGGTCATTTTGGCGTGGTATGTACATTATATAGCGGCTCTAGACGTGTGTAAACAGCTTAAGGGTTGAGTCGTATGAACACTTCGAGATTTTAGAATTTATTGTTGTATGGTAATTCGAAATGTGAGGGAACCATGTCCAGAAATTATTGATGGCGCGTATCTCGAGAACGGTGCATTTTCCCGGAAGAGGTCCTTTATGGTATAATTTCGCGACTAACGGTTTGAAGTAATATTGATGGTCCAACCTTTTTTGTTCTTTGATCTGTGCGTGCACGAATTTCTGATTTTCCATGTATTGCGTGGTAGGCCGTCCGAATGGATAGGGAGACACCCATGTGGTTCGTGTCAAGTCCACAAAGCTTTATGTGAGGAGCGCACGATGGTTTCTTTGATTTGTGTCAGATGCATTTTGTTAACCGTGGATACAATATATCAGATGGATCATAGTACAATATAGAATACTTCATCGCAGACAGTTTAGTTTTTACCACGTGTTGTCGACTTCCATGGTTCAAACGCATTCGACCGTTTCTTCCCACGTTTAACCGATAGAAAAATATTGTATGTTTTCGTGTTTGCTCGGTTCTTAGGGTTTAGGGGTTTTAAAGAGTTTTGCGCCCGTGAGGTTATACTTTTTGAAGAGGTACGGGTTTGGTTACATGAATCTGTTATCTGTTTATTATTTGTCTTATTTTCTCCTCGATTTTACAAATGGATATAACAATTTATACCCGTTGATTATTAGCATCGTGTATGGCGTGTCATTAAAACAGGGCTCGGGGGTCGTGCGCCAAGGCGCACCCCTAAATCTAATATTTCAATATGGACTAGATAAGATCATAATGAGTGAACCTATACACTAAATACGTCTAGATATGTGCATTTTCGGAGAAAAGCTAGAATGCGTTATAAAATTGAGCATGATATTATATAATTTATGTACACTAGTTTGTGGAAACGTGGAACTTTTCGACGACAAGTGAGAAGTACTGGTATTTATATAAATTTTTAAAAGTAAAATGTGAGTTTGAGATCAAATGAGTGGCATACAATTATTGTTTTTTAAAATGCACCGTCATGACCACGACCTCCACTGCCACAACCAAAGAGCCAAAGACCCTCTTTGACAATAAATTCGAAGGCACAACCATCTTCTTCTTGCAAATTGTTCACGACAATGTAGTCTCCTCAGTATTATGTGAAAAATGATAGCACCAACAATATCATGATTCACATGCATTTCACCCGTGACATTGTTGCAAACAGCGAAATATGACGTCGATGATCTCATTGTCCTCAAATATATAAGGTATTCAATATATTTCTGGTGAAAGGTGTCGTGGGTTTGTCATGGCAGATGTCATGGTAATGACTTCGTAGGTGTGGGATTTGTGCGAGTCAAGCGTCTACGAGCTTAAGATCGTAGGGCACAAGGAAGACAATGTTTATCCAGGTTCGGCCCCTCGATGCGAGGTAAAGACCTACTTCGTACCTATCCTAGATTGGAATTGATATGTATATGGTGTTACAAGGGTTGCGATCCGCTGTGTCGAATTGCCTCTAGTTCTAGGGTTTGGAACTTGAGAGCTTAGGGTGCTACGTCCTGCGAGCCCTCCTTATATAAACGGAGGCTCGCCAGGTTATAAGGAAAGCTTTTCCCTTTAGGAAACCGTAAGCCGGAGTCCTACTCGGAGACTAATCATCTTCGTGTCTTCCAAGTCAAGTTATCTCTCTATTTTTCTAGATCCTTCCTTTAGCACGTCATGATCCTTGATCGGCCCATCCTTGTGTAAGCCCACTGGTGGCGTGACCGTGAACTTATCATAAGGCGCATTCCACTAGCGGGCCGCGGGTTAATTCATTAGTTATTCCCCCGACATTAGCCCCCGAGTTTGGCTAGGATTTCAAGGCAAAGGCTCTTGTCTTTCTGCGAGTTATCCTGACTAGCTGATAAGCCGCACATTGAGCATCCTGGCTGAACTCCAATCTGATTACTCATCATTACTGGGAGATTCTTGTCTTTCGAAGCCGACTCAAGATCACAGTGTTCCATGTGACTTATCCTTCGGTCGCGATACTTTGGCCGTCCTAATCTAACAAAATATTCCCTTTCTGCTTTTCCCAGTTCTATAGGCGCGATTTGCTCCTTCAGTTTCAGGCCCCTTAGTTATAAACACCATGGTGACCCTAGGTCAAACTTTACTTGCCCCTGTTTCTCTCTCATTCCACCCCATGCCGCCTTCTCCCTTCATCCAGCTCCAATCTCCCCAATCTCTTAGCCAAAAATGGCGCCAAAGGGAAAGCAAGCGGGGAAGGAGCCAACTGAGGAGAAAGCTTCGCGAAGGATCTCCTGCAACTGGGACGGATCTTGGGTCACGGAGGAGTTCCTCCAGAAGCTCGCCACCCTGGGTTTCCTGCCCTCGAGGGAGGACTGCCACTGGCGGGCGCCCGACGATGAGATTACGTCGAATCCACAGCTAGATGAGTTGGTTATGTTTGTGGAGCACGTGGATCGTGGATTCACTCCACTGGGCTCCCTCTTCTTATGCAACCTTCTGAAACAACTGAACCTCCGCCTTCATGACATCGGACCCAATTCCATGCTCCAGGTGAGCAACTTCCACGTCTTGTGCGAAGATTATCTCGGCGCAGACCCCAGCATCGATCTGTGGCTCGCCTCTTTTAGCTGCAATAGCCAGCTCGAAACCAAAGGTGGTGCTTACGTACAATGCGGCACCATTTCCCTTCAACGTCATAGAAACTCCATCCTTCCAAAACTTCCATTAGCCAACAGAGCTAGAGATTGGCAAAAATCTTTTTCTACTGCCCGGATACGTCTTCCCAAAACGCGCTGAAGGCGAAGCCTCGGCAATCCGCCATGTCCTTTGTTAATGATTCGTTGGACAAGATTCGTGTTTTGACCAGTCGTGGCTTGACTGGCCTCGACCTTATTGCTTGCTGGTCGAAGTGGCGTATTCAGCCTGTGAGCCCCCGACAAAGGCTCATGATTGAGTTCTCTGGCCTCCCTGGGGATGTCGATCGCATCTCCGCAAAAGATTGGGATCCAGAAGAATGGGTAGATTTTATCTGTCGTGTGACCGAGGAGAAGGACGTCTCCTTCGACAAGGTGGGGCTTCCACCTTTTTATGTTGGCAACAAGCATTTTGAGGTAATTTTTTCCAACACCACATCTTCATACTTTGCTGTGACTGAACCGGCGCTGCCGCTGTCAAGCGCGCCCCGAAGAGGAAACTGCTACCCGCTATGGAGGGTAGTGAAACTGTTATTACCCCCTCTGTCGCCACCGCCGATTTGGACGGCGACTCAACTGAGCTGGAGGAGGACGAGAGTCCTATGCCGGCCACCAGCCCATCTGCTGCTGCTGGCCCAACTCCCCGTAGAGCCTCGAAAAGGCTGTCTCGAGAAGAGCCGGAGCTTAAGGCCGTCGAGAACCCTGAGATCATCAAGCGCTGCAGGCCTTCTGAGGCCGCGGCTTCTTTTGCTCCCAAGCGCTTGTTTAGAACCACCGCTTCTGATGATGACGATATGGGCCTCAATTATGGTGAGTCTTTGTATCCTTGCAACTCCTTTATGCATCTTTTATTTTTTTATACTGATGTGCAACTTCTGCAGATTCTGGGCTTCAATGTTTATCATCTCCTTCGAGTGACAATCTTGCTTTTACCATCAGGATGGCACTAGGGTTAGTTCTCTTTTCCCTGCAGTGTCCCTCTGTGCTCTTTTATACAACTCCTTTCATGTGGAATTTTACCTCTCGCATGTCCAAGGTTGATGCTGAGGGAACAGTTAACCTGGAAGTTGTCCCAGAAACCATGATTGAGCCGCCACCAGCAGCTTCTAAAGCAGCCGGGGCTCCTACTGATGCTGAAGTTGTGGCTAAAGAAGGTGTCGCCACTACTGACGACGCACCCACTGCCGCCTCTCCTGATGCTGTCACTCAAGAAGTGGCTCTAGAGGACGAAACTGCCATTGCCGCCGTCCAAAACACAGAAGAAGTTCGTCCACGCATTGAGGACGTTACTGATAAGGTTGCTGAGGGCCTCAAGGAGTCGCCAATAAAGCCGCTTGTCACTGATCCTGACAGTGGTCACATGCAACTTGTGTCGCATGTAGGGGTTGTACCACCCTCCTCCTTGGAAAAACCCGCAGAAAGCCATGCTGAACAATTGGCGCAAGTCATCCTCGCGACTAACGACAAGCATGCTACCGAGCTACGTGACGCGTTGCTCCGTCTATCCGCAGCGCATAAGGTAATATCCTGACTGTTTCTTGTGTCATGGGTATGTCTAGCCCCGAGAATCGGGGTTTTGCTTTGGGCTAAGGGAAAGCTTGATTCTTCATTCTTTCCTACCGCTTTGCAGTTGATAAAATTCTCATCTTGTAGCCCCTCAAGTTCTGTGGTGTCTTATCTTGCGAAGCCGATAATGAACTTTTCTTACTTGTTCTTGTAAAATGAATGCAAGAGGAGTTGCAAGCTGTTCTAAAGGAGAAGAAAGCGTTGGAGTACAGCCTTCAGCAAGCTCCTGCTGAGATAAAAAGGCTCCAAGATCTCCTTTCTCAGCGTGATGAAGATATCAAGAAGAAAAATCTGAGAATTGGGGAGCTCACTGACTAGAGCTATAATCTTAATGAGCAGGCCAAGTCAGCCGCGGTGCGGCTTTAAAATGATGAGGAGAAGTCCCAACAAAGGATCGGTGATCAAGAACGCCAAATCCGCGCCCAAAAGGATGCCATTGCTGAAGTTAATGAGGACGTGCGGCTTAAGGCTGTCAAAATTGATCAACTGGAGAAAGAACTGGTCAAGTATACAAAGGACCTCAATAAGATATCTGATTCTTCCAATCTTGTCCACGCCCTTGTTTGTATAATGACCCAAGAGCTTTCTGGTAAATTTTCATGAGTGATCTTTGCTTCTCACTGTTGATCCTTTGTGTATACAAATATATTGATCATTGACTGTTATTCTGCAGGTGAAGACTCCCCGCTTCTTCGTGGGCGCACGCTGTAGCAGCAGTGGAACATGGGGTTCCCCTAGTACTGCCAAAGTGGGTCCACCCCATGTGGGCCCAAGATGAAGATGGACAAGACCAAGACTCAAGTCAAGCTGGCGGGTTCACCGTCAAGACACGCATGGCCTACATCGACAAAGGGCTCCGGTCCTGGGGACCTTCCGGGTCCCCGAACCAAGCAAGAAGGCCAGGAAGGACCCGAGAGCCCGAGTTCCCGGCAGGAGGCCAGGCTCCCTCTCGGGTACTTCCCCACGTCCCTGTGGATAAGCACTCCACCTCACCGCGGAAGACTTGGGAAGCAAGGCGAAGGCACGCGGGCGGGAAGCACGTCCCGTGGTGGTGTCAGCTCCTGTCCACCCCAAGGCGGACGCTCCCACCTAACCCAAAGGAGACGCTAGGCTGAGGAGAGGCCACGTCTCCTCCTAAACTAGATGAGGAGGGTCCTTCACCCCGAAGGTCCCTCATGCCCCTCACGTGACCCTGTGGCAACCCCTTAGCCTATAAAAGGAGGACCAAGGCACGGAGGAGGGAAAGGTCGAAGCAAGGACGAACACAAGGTAGAACCAGAGCAAGACTAGACTAGGGCTGCGAAGGTAGAGAGGAAGGTGATCTCCTCCGGGTCAGGATCTGTCCTTCTTCTACCTCCAGCCAAAACCCTTCCGGGTACCCATCCGGGAGGTTCCATTGTAAGCCACACTATGAAGAACCCATCAATCCAGACATGCAGGAGTAGGGCTTTTAGCCTCCGGGCGGCCTGAACCTGGGTAGCTCCTTGTGTCCCTTTGGTTGCATGCTTTGATCGTGGAGAGGAGAGCTTGATCTAGACTCCGCCCAAGAAGACGATTCTCAGCCTCCTTCGCGCCCCGTGCCGAACCTAAAAGGGGGTATCCTATACTCCCGGTGTCCGTGCAACGAGACACGACATCTGGCGCGCCAGGTAGGGGGCGCAAGCGCTGGATTCGCCTACATCAGCCGCGACGGCAAGCTCATCGTCGACAACCTCGGAGTCTACGTCAGGCTCCTCTTCTTCGGAAACAAGCTCGTCGTCAAGTTCTTCTTCTGGTCGCGATCTACGGCAAGATCGTCAAGAACTGCCTCAAGCTCCTCTCTGCGACCGGATCCGCTCCAGGAACAGCCGTCTCCTCGGGGCAAGGCGAGCAGCTTCAGTCACAAGCAAAGTCATGTCGGGAACTCGGGAGGTCTTTGGAGAGCAAGCGTGCCAGGCATCGCGGAAGGGCTGGGGGCTAGAGGAAGCTCTGGGCGTGGCCCGGGCGCTTCTCTCCTTCCCCCCAGATCAGTGCAAGAGTGATCCCCGTGCGAAGGCATGGATCAACAGCTTGGAAAACCTGCTGGACTACGCTCTCCAATGCCACGCTCCCACGAGTCCTGCCCCGACCATCGACCACGGCGCTGCCGTCCCCGAGCCACTACCTCCGGCGAGGAACAGCCTGAGGACCCCCATGGCAAGCGGCCCATGGAACTTCCTGAAGAAGGTGCTGGCCAGAGCTCCAACCCCAGGCGTCGCTCACGGGAGGACATGGAAGGCCAGGCCAGCCAGCACCTCAAGACCTGCTGCACGCCGTACCCGCAACCGTCTCCGACCTCTATCACCTAGAGCAAGAAGCTGAGGAGACGCTGCGTCACTACATCTGGAGGTTCCGGGGCGTCGTCGACCGCATTATCCCGAAGTACCTCTGCGAGGCTTCCGTCATCGCCGCTTCCACGTCAACGTCCGCAACCCCAAGATGCGTGAAAAGATGAGTATCCGCGTTGTGGACACCCTGGAGACTTGTGGGACATAGCTGACCGATGTGCCAGGATGGAAGAAGCTGCTAACCTTCCTCCCCGCAAGAGTCGTTGAAGCAATTCGTGCTGTGTACCCGGAAGAACCGTGTTGCCACAAGATGTACCCTGAAGTGGCCAGTTGTCGTTCAAGAACTTCCATGATGAATAAAAGATAAGTTACCCTCAAACCTGTTTCTGCAGTACGTGCTATCTACTTCTCGGGTAACAGAACATGTGCGGAACTAGAAAGGCAAGGCTCGACCGTCGTGCGAGCACTCATGGGGTATCGACTCTCCCGGGGGTAAAAAGCGGTGCACAGACCTGATACACCCCGGGGACGTGCGTGCCAACAGAGTGAGCGGCTTTTTGGGAATCGGTAGGGCTCGCGAGCGCATGCCTGACCTGTCAGGGCCTCGCGGGTAAGCTTACATCCCAGAAGGTTCCTCAAGGACGTGGAGAAAAGTAAAACATGCTAAAGACAAATAAAAGCAACCCGAGAACTAGAGTAGCATAGCAAGTTCTAGCCTATTACAAGCAAGTTTTAATAAGCTGATACATGAGATCTGACGCAAAGTTTATTGGGGCACGAAGTGCCCAAACATGGTGCAGGACAACTAGTGAGGCGGGAATTTCCTCATGGCAAGTGCAGTCGCGGGAGCCGACACCGCTTGGAGTGAAGTCCTGGAAGGAGACGAGGTCGAGAAATCTGGCAAGGCAACGCCAGGATTGGCCTCCCTGAAGGACGCCATCACCAAGGCCGCCGTCACCTTGCTCGTCTCGTGCTTGTCATTCACAAGCTGGGTGACCATCTTGTTCTTGAAAGACCGGAGATCAGCGGCCACTCCCCTGATGAATCTTGCGACGAGGGCAGACTCTGCGCTGTGGTTCCAGCACCGGAGCTTCGGTGGGCAGATTCAGCCGCTTCACTCGCGTCGTCGCCAACTCGCAGGCGGCCTCAACCTCGGCGAAACCTTCCTGGTTAAGACGGCGAAGCTCGGACAGCTCAGTGGATGCCTGGGAGTTGGCCTGGATCAGCTTTTGATGGCCTTCCTTCAGTGCTGCAAGCTCCTTGCACTGCGCCTCCAAGGATCCTTCAGCTCGGACATCTTCTGGCCGTCACTCTTGGCCTGCTGCTGCAAAGCTTGGCGGACTCCTGCTCCTGATGGAGGACATTCTTGATATCTTCGATGGTTTGGACGGCCTCTTGCTCCTTGGACTTCCAGAGTTGGATGTCCTTATCCTTGGCCTCGAGCTCTTCACGGTGGCGGTCCTCTGCCTCCCTTAGGCGTTTCTCGGTCTGCTGCTCCTGCTGGAGTTTCTGGAGCTCCAAGGTCTTCTCCTTCTCAGCCAGTTCTGCCTCCCGGGATGCTAGCTGCTGCTCTTTCGCCAGGATGACCTTTCCTTGGCGCTCACTTTCGGCCTTCCGGTCTGCATCTTTCTTCTCAAGAGCCGGGAGCAAGGTGGTGATTTGGGTTGCCAAGCGGTTCAGCTTGTCCATCCCCTTCTGGATCAGGTCCTCGACACTCTCGATGGTCCCCACGACGGCGGCCTCACGGTCGCACAGATCTTTGCCCAGTGAGCTATCCCGCGGAGATGGCATCCATCGCGTCGTCACCACTAATGGTGAACCCTGGAGTAGCTGCCGGGGGACCTCCCGGGGCAGGCACACTTTTCATGCGGTTGGCGCCAGGCTCTCCTTGATCTTCATCAGCGCCGCCACCTCCTCACTGGCGCCGGAGTCAGTGGAAAAAGCGGCAAAAGTTGTTAACACTGTCCCAGTCATCAAGGAGCTTTCTATCAAATCAGGGCTTGGACCCGGAACAGGGTTCGCGGTCTGCGTTCCCATAGCCCGCGAACTCGGGACGCCCTTGGTCACCTCTTGACCCTCTGAAGGCGAGAGGGAAGGTGGTTTCTCCTGGCTAGCCCCACCGAGAAGGCCACCGGGAGAAAAGACGTTGGCCACTGAAGCATCTGGAAACAAAAGGATGTCAGGAAAAGCATTGGTGCGTCAAGAAAACGAAGTTACCCGCAAGCTCTGGGTTACCTGCTTGCTCGGGCGTCAGGACGTCGAGCGCTTTCCCGGGTGAGCTAGGGAGGTCGCCGTCACGCTCCCCACTCCGCTCCCCCGACGGCCTTCAAGTTCTGCTATGGGAGGAGGAAGCATCCCTCCACCGGCTCCAAAGCTAGTGGCGGTGTCGTCCTCCGCCGTGTCACGCCGTCTCTTGCCAGTACCCAAGGAAGGAGTACCCCTGCACCAACATTCGGTCATTTTCCTTGGGGAAGGCGGGAAATGCAAAGTACAAGAAAGAAGTGAAGAAGAGGCTTACTCCCGGGTGCTTGGCCCATTGACGGGGGAACATCTACCGACGCAGCGAAGAAGCTTGGGGGCTCGCCGGCGGCTCTCCCAAGGCAGCAGGCGGCTCCATCACGGGTGACAGGCGGCCGGTTGAAGCTTTCTGGCGGGGGGCTCGGACGAAGTCCGCGGCGCTCGCTTCTTCATCCACATGGTCTCATCGTTCCCCACCACCACAACTGGCGGGGAACGGCTGCGGACACTCGGGTCTGGGGCAGCATCGACCCCGCGGGCAGACTGCGGGGGCGGAGCAGCCCTCTCCTCGTCGTCGTCGTCATCTTCATCATCGTCATCGCTGGCAACCGGGTCGTCGCCAGCATCTTCGTCTCTGTCGGAGGCGTCGGTCTCGTGCCCGTCGCCACCTTCGTCGTCATCAGAACCGGAGAATTCCTCTTCGGATTCCTCCTCGCTCTCGTCGTTGGACTCCCAGATTCTCCTTCTTCAGGGCTGGAAGGTGCCCTGGCCTTGCGGGTCTTCACCACAGGAGGTTTGGGCCCGTGATCAGCCCGGCCTACAATACCAAAGGCGTTGCAGACCGGCATCTGCGCCAGGATCTTGTCCTTCTCCGGGTCGTCGCACAGAGGCAGAAACCCTTTGGGCAGCTGGTACTTGACCCCTGGAGTGAAGGTCCCTCTCACGTTATCCCGGACAAGGTTTTCCTCCATATCGGGACACCTCAGGCGAGATGGATCCCCGGGGCCCTGGAAGTTCCAGGCCGGGTGTGGGCGTTTCTGCAGCGGCGCAAGGCGGTTGCGGAGGAAATGAGCAACGATGGCGGCCCGGAAACTCCTTTCTCGCGAAGAAGTCCGAAGCGCGCCACGACCGCCGAGAATTGTTCATCCTGCAAGCTGACGCTTCTCCAAGTGTCCAGATCCACTGGACGCTCCGTCGGCTCCTCAAGCTGAGCATCGGCTTCTGGCACCCCGACCAGGAACCAGTGATCCCTCCACTCTTCCCATCTGGATTTGGTTCCATGGGGGAAGGCCCACTTGATGTTCGGACGAAGCAGAACGTGACACTGCCTCCCATCCAGCCTTGGCCCCCAATGCGAGGGTAGAAGAAGTGGCGGAACAGCGCCACGGACGGCATCACCCCGACGAACGCCTCGCAGGCGTAAGCGAAGACCGCCAAGTCGAGAATTGCGCCTGGCGTCAGATGCAAGAGCTTCAGCTTGTACGCGCGCAAGATCTCCATGAAGAAATCAGAGAAAGGGGGGACAAGCCCCATCAACATGAAGCTGTCGAAAATGGGGATCTGCTTGGGTGTCCTGGTCGCCGACGGCGGAAAGATCTCCGACGCTTTCCTGGCTGGGACACCATCGGCGCCAGCAGACTCCATCACCCCGAAGTGCCCCGCCTTCCGCATCATCTCCGTATCGCCGGCGAAGCAGCTGGGGAACAAGGCCTTCTGTTTCTTGAGTTCGGCCCGCTTGGCGTTGCGCGCCGATCTCCGCCGCGATCTCTTGGTTTTTGGGGACAGCGGCTTCTCGGTGGGCGAGGCCCCCGCGCTCTTCTTCCTCCGGGCGAGAGCTTTCAGTCGAGCCATTGGAGCAGAAGGAAGGTTGGTGCAATGGCAGCAAGAGGAGGCGGCGGAGCAGAGTCAGGAGGACGAAGGCGGAGGCGGCGATTTGGGGATTTCGGCGAATCTGGAGAGGTAACGGCTACAGTGGAAGCCAGTCGTGGCTTATAAGGCATCCCACACGTCGCGTCGCGGCCCCATTACTCCGACGGACGTGGGGATCGAGGGGGCGTGCCGATTTCTGCGCGTTTCGCCCGTTGGATTCCAAGATAAGCACGGGGTCCGTATGAATCGCAACGTTCGCCGCGATTCAGTCAATGGGACCCGGGGGCTCGTCTCTACCTCGCCTCGGCGGGTCCCCAACGGAGCTGAGCAAGGAAGACCAGGTGCCCGGGACCCACTTTGACCTATCTTTAGGCCATGGCCCCGGCAGCAGCAGTGGAACATGGGGTTCCCCTAGTACTGCCAAAGTGGGTCCACCCCATGTGGACCCAAGATGAAGATGGACAAGACCAAGACTCAAGTCAAGCTGGCGGGTTCACCGTCAAGACACGCATGGCCTACATCGACAAAGGGCTCAGGTCCTGGGGACCTTCCGGGTCCCCGAACCAAGCAAGAAGGCCAGGAAGGACCCGAGAGCCCGAGTTCCCGGCAGGAGGCCAGGCTCCCTCTCGGGTACTTCCCCACGTCCCTGTGGATAAGCACTCCACCTCAGCGCGGAAGACTTGGTAAGCAAGGCGAAGGCAGCGCGGGCAGGAAGCACGTCCCGTGGTGGTGTCAGCTCCTGTCCACCCCAAGGCGGACGCTCCCACCGAACCCAAAGGAGACGCTAGGCTGAGGAGAGGCCACGTCTCCTCCTAAACTAGATGAGGAGGGTCCTTCACCCCGAAGGTCCCTCATGCCCCTCACGTGACCCTGTGGCAACCCCTTAGCCTATAAAAGGAGGACCAAGGCACGGAGGAGGGAAAGGTCGAAGCAAGGACGAACACAAGGTAGAACCAGAGCAAGACTAGACTAGGGCTGCGAAGGTAGAGAGGAAGGTGATCTCCTCCGGGTCAGGATCTGTCCTTCTTCTACCTCCAGCCAAAACCCTTCCGGGTATCCCATTCGGGAGGTTCCATTGTAAGCCACACTATGAAGAACCCATCAATCCAGACATGCAGGAGTAGGGCTTTTAGCCTCCGGGCAGCCTGAACCTGGGTAGCTCCTTGTGTCCCTTTGGTTGCATGCTTTGATCGTGGAGAGGAGAGCTTGATCTAGACTCCGCCCAAGAAGACGATTCTCAGCCTCCTTCGCACCCCGCGCCGAACCTAAAAGGGGGTATCATATACTCCCGGTGTCCGTGCAACGAGACACGACACACGCAAGAGCAGCTAGACCACATCCGCGAGTTCGTGCAAAAGACTTGCGAGGCCACGAAACAGCTGGCCAAAAAGCTCCTTCCTTCCAAGCCCGTGCCGTCCACTGGTGACGGTTTGTTAAAGAGGTTGACTGAGGCAGCTCACTATGTCATTGACTGGACGGAGGCCTCTGCTCGCGTAGGCGCGACTCATGTTCTTGCGTTGGTCAAAACATATTACCCTGCCTTTGATGCTGCGAAGGTTTCCCAAGGTAGGCCGCAGAAGAAATCCGACGGCACGGAGTTCAAGCCGGATGAATACCTTGCCACTTGGAAGAGCATGCGTGGGTACGCTACTCATCTTGTTGACGGAGTGGACCTGGCCACCTATATGAGGAAATATCACCCAGATGGGAAGAAATTTGAGAGGCTGCCAACAGCTTCAGCCGGGCCATCCACTTCTCAAGGCACAGGTTCTCCCCCAGGTGTCACGAGCTCATCCATCGCCATGCCCGCAACAGCTGACCTTCCAAGCGAGCCTTCGGCTATTGCTCCTTCTACCAAGTCTGGTAAGCCGCCAGTGCCTCCATCCCACAATCAAAAAGCTGGGGAAAAATGAGAAGAAACATTGTTGCAATTATTCAGCCCTGGGTGGCTTGTAATAACTTATAAGTTGTGCTTGATACGATGATCAATGTTTGGTACTCTTAATAGTACGAAGTCGTGACCTATAGTTGTGTCCTTTTGATTTGTCTCAATTTATCTCTTACTCAGGCCCTCGCGTGGCTCAATATTTTTTAGGTTAACATGCGTGTTCAGGGTCGAGAGCGTCCATGATAGCCAATCAAACTTGATTGACACCGCACTCCCAATACTTTGGTCACATAAAGCAAGTCGCATCCGAGTTAAGGTCGAGTATAATCAATATTAATGCCACTAGTTTGGCGATTCCAAGGTAACAAGCCGAGGTCATAAAGCTGCAAAGCCCCCGAGGAACCAATGATTAAATAAAATAAAAGACTCAGCGACTCAATTGATAATTTGAGGTGAAACGGCAGCCTTCTGCATAGCAGAGGTGCCGGCTTTATTTCATAATCATATATTTGATACAACTCGTATGAGACGATCGCGCCTAGGTGGCGATCAATTCTTGATACATCGCGAGTTTTCTATTCCTCACTGAAGAGATGTTGCATGACCCCATTGTCATTATTTTTTATACTTGAACCCTGAGTGGTTCTAAACTGATACGATGGTAGAACCCTGAGTGGTTCGTTTTGAGTCGTGCAACGCGACTCATGATACAGATATGCGGCTTATGGATGACCGCCTTAAGGACACTTGTTTGCCCTTCCTATTTCTTCTGTTGTTCTGCGGCTTTTGCTTTCCTTGCCTCTCAATTGGTTGTTAACTTGAGCCCCAGATCTGGCAGGTGTCTTTTAGCTTACACAATTTCATTGAAACTTTGCTGAGGTTCGTGGACTGGTAGGCCTTCTGCGATGCAGGCTGCTTTTGCCATGGCCTTGTCGCCTTCTTCGCATTCCATCGCTATGTTTATGTCTCCCTCAATTGTGATAACCCCATTAGGGACTGGCATTTTGAGATTCAGATATACATAGCACGGCCTTGCCATGAATCTTGCGAATGCCACTCTGCCAAACAATGCATGTATGGGCTCTGGAAATCTACTACTTCGAACCAGATGTACTCACTTCGGAAGTTGCTGTGTGTACCAAAAGCGACTTCCAAGTTGACCTGCCCCAAGGGTTGTGCAGATATCCCAGGTACTACTCCATGGAACGTTGTCCTTGACGGTTGTAATTGCTTTTCTTGTAGGTGCATCCTTGTGAAGGTCTCATAGTACAGTATGTTGATGCTGCTGCCACCATCCATTAGTACTTTGCTTAATTTGTACCCTCCGACTTGAGGTGCGATCACTAGCGTGAGCTTGCCTGCTTCGTTTATTTCTTCTGGATGATCTTCCCTGCTCCAAACAATCGGTTGCTCGGACCACTTCAACCACTGTGGTATGGCTGGTACCACGGCGTTGACGGCTTGATTATGCCGTCGTAACTTTTGTTCTCTTTTTGATGTATTGACCATGATTGTGTGGTATTGTCCTATCTGCTTCAGGAACTGCGGCTGATCTGCTGGCGGATTTGGAGCCGCATTGTTATTTCCTCCGTCGTGATCGCCTCCTTCATTATTCTGGTGGCCGTTATTCCCATTGAGCGGAGGTCCGTCCTTCCACTTTCTGTACTGACAGCATTGCGCCTTCGTGTGTGCGGCTGGTCGTCCGTCCTTTCCTATGTGAATCACAGGGACGGTTAAAAACCTCTTCAAGATTGACTGGATGAAAGTTTCGTCCTTTGCCATTGTTGTGCTTGAATCAAGTGTTGGTGTTTGCGACCAACCCAGAATTCCCTTCCTCATTCTTGCGTTTGTTATGACCCGCATTGTTGTTGTTGTTTTGTTGCTGTTGAGGCTTGCTATTATTTTTCTTTCCTTTGCCAGTTGCCTCATCCTCTTCTCCGTCCGATGCGTCTTTTGTCTTGTCTGAGCCAACGTACTTATTAGCCGTGGCCATTAACTCGCTGAGACTTATGACCTTGTCTTTCATGCGACCTAACTTGTGAATCAATGGTTCAAACTTGCAATTCTTCTCCATGACTAGGACGGCTGAACTGGCTCGTATGCTGTCTGAAGAGTGTATGATTTCCGCCACCCTTCTCATCCAATGGCGACTTGATTCGCCCTCCTTCTGGATGCAACGCTCCAGATCTTCTATGCTGCAGAGCCGTTTGCACGTCCCCTGGAAATTCTTGATGAAAACCTCCTTCATCTCGTCCCAGGAGTTTATCGAGTTGGGTGGTAGGTTCTGAAGCCAGATATGAGCCACGCCATCCAGTATCATGTTTAAGTATCTAGCACATATTTCCTCAGACGCATTGAGAATACTCATGCCCATCTCATAATTGTTCAGCCAGGTGGTGGGATCCATGATGGCGTTATAGTTTGTGACCTTGCGGGGTCCTTTGAAATCTGCTGGAAACGGCTCAGACCTGATCCGCTCGCTAAAACAAACCAGCCCCCCGAGCCGCGTCGATAGGTTGGATGGGGCTGGCCTTCCTGGTGGGTTACTGACTATCTGTTGTTGTGCTATTCCTGTCCCGGCCGCTACAGGCTGGGCCTGATGCAGTTGAGGCTGCTCATGTATCGCTGGCTGATTCTGATCCCTCTCTCTTTGACGTCGGGTTGAATTCGAAGTCGTGGCCTGTGGTGATTCAGCGTGGAGTCTTCTTTCTGCCATAGCCCTGCTGTTATACGGGGTAGAGTGTAGACGTCCCGCGTGCTCAGACATATTTGCCTCTTGTATGACTGTTGTGCTTAGCATCTCAATGGCGCGTCGCGCTTCTCTGTCGATCGGCGTATTTCCCACTGGCATCGGCCTAGCCAAGATATTGGTGGCCGCATAAACATTGTCAACGAGACTGACATAATGTCCTTGCGGCGTGTGAAACCTGGGAGGCTGAGTTGGAGGTTGAGGTGATTGTGGATGCACGAATACAGGAGGTAACGGCGACGGTGGCATGATCGCCCTGTTGTTTGCCTGGACCATAGCCCTGGATCCTGGAGCTTTCGTGGTTCTTGGCACCGCGAACGAGGGGACAGGGGCCACGACTAATGGAGCCACAGCTTCTGGCGCTGCGACTGATCGAGCCGCGGCGGCGGTGAATGTTGGAGTCGCGACTGTCCGAGTTGTGATGGTTGCGACTGATGGAGCTGTGACCGAGTGAACTGCGACCGCTGGAGCTGCAACCATGGGCCCTGTAGGAGGTGATTGGAACAACACCGTGGGATCCACAGCATTGGAGCCTGGCTGCAGGCGACTCACCTGACGCCTATGAGGTAGGGTATTAATCTCCTCCTGTTGAGATTGTATGAGGGCGACGTCGGTTGTGAGCCGCTGCTGTTCTTGTTGAAGTCACTGGTCTTCCCACATCAACCTGCTTCGCTCATCGACAATTCTTTGAACTTCATCATCGAGCCCGATCCTTGCGGCTTCGATTTCTGATGCCCTAGCTGCTGCATTTACCGCCGATATTGGTGTGAATAACGGGCTATTGTGTGGTATGGTAGATCTCGCGGCTTGTGTGGTGACAACCCCCGCATTCATGGTTGCCCTCTATATTGTCCCTTCCACGGCTAGGATCCTTGGTGGGGTAAGCCCAGGCGCGACTCCTGAGGCCGCGACTCCTGGGGAGGCTGCTGCAAATACTACGTTTCCTGGATTGGGTACCGCGACTTCAGGGACTGCAGGTGCGGCTTCTTCCGCGGCTCCTGGTACCGTGGGGACGAGGCTGCCGGGTGGCATGCCTAAACCTTCTCCTGCTTCCAACGTCCTGTAGATCCCTTCTTTGTGTTGATCGCCCACAGACGGTGAGCCGTTATCTTCATGATTTCTACCCAAACCTTTCTTCGAGCACAAACTCGATAAATTGGGCTTCCTCCTCTTCAAGGTGCAGTTGCTCATTGTTGGTGGATTCTTCCTCCTCGTCTATGGTTACGTCGACTCCTTCCGAATCGCCTTCTTGGGGTGGACTCGTAGATCCGCTACTGATGAAGCCAACGAAGACGTGGACGGATCCAAAGGGGATAATGTGGCCGGTCTCCAAGTAATCTGCTTCCGGTCCCCAATCTGAGTCGTCGATCAAGGGTACGCCGTTGACCCTTTTGACTTGGCCGACGACGAGATCTTCAACTCCCAGCATTGATCCAGCACGGAACGTGACGCTTTTGATCGTAGGCCCCACGGTGGGCGCCAACTGTCGTGAGTTTGTCACGGCATATGTCATGGTGATGACTTCGTAGGTGTGAGATTTGCGCGAGTCAAGCGTCTCCGAGCTTAAGATCGTAGGGCACAAGGAAGACAATGTTTATCCAGGTTCGGCCCCTCGATGCGAGGTAAAGACCTACTTCCTCCCTATTCTAGATTGGAATTGATATGTATATGGTGTTACAAGGGTTGCGATCCGCTGTGTCGAATCGCCTCCAGTTTTAGGGTTTGGAACTTGAGAGCTTAGGGTGTTACGTCCTACGAGCCCTCCTTATATACACGGAGCCTCGCCAGGTTACAAGGAAAGCTTTTCCCTTTAGGAAAGCGTAAGCCGGAGTCCTACTCGCCTACTCGGAGACTAATCATCTTCGTGTCTTCCAAGTCAAGTTATCTCTATCTTTCTAGATCCTTCCTTTAGCACGTCATGATCCTTGGTCGGCCCATCCTTGTGTAAGCCCACTGGTGGCCGCGGGTAAATTCATTAGTTATTCCCCCGACAAAAGGGCATGAAAAGAATTGCACATGAATAAAAAATAATTAATATTTGTTAGAAATATTTAGAGTAAAGATTGTGTTTGTGACATGGCTCGAGTTAAAAGAGAATTCTCATCTTTCGTTAATTGACAAAGTAAGAGATCTTTTTTTACGGTCAAGTAAGAGATCTTTGGCCCATATCTTCTGATAATTCATTTGACGTCCTTTGTTGATCTAATGAGCCCAAAGGGAGTATTTTTCAAATGAAAAAAATAGGGGACCTGAAACCAAATGTGCATTGTCATTTATATGTACATGTTATTACAATCCTAAATTAAGACAAGTTTAGCTCGCATGGTAGAGGGCACATGCTGACAAGATCCATGGACCATGTTTCTGTTGTTTTTCACCTTGGCTCTAGCTAGTTCGACAGTCATGGAATCTTAAAATTAGAAGGTGCAATCGTCATCACTAAACTAATATGGTCTGCCTCATGTACAATATGAAATGAGCAATTAATAACATGTGTTTCTTATGAGACCACCAGATTGCTTCAAAATACCCCGATTATTACTCCTATTCATATTCGGATAAGAGTTAGTGATTTGGGAGCATAGCCGGATTTTAGTGGGATTTTTAATTAGTTCGTTGCAAGATTTGGCCGGCTAGTGCAATTTTTACTGAACTAAACCCGTCCGCTAAGAACATCTCCACCGGCGCTCCTAATACTAATTGGTAGCGCCGGCACACGTTGGTAGCGCCGACACACGTTGCCGATCTATTGGGAACGCCTCCACCTACGGGCGCCTCCCAATATGAGATTGAACATTTTCACGTACTAAAAACGGCGAAATTTCATTCATAATCTGGCGACGGTTCCCAAGACGTCATTACTCCAGCGCCGCGCGTCGGGGAGGCGAAGCGCGACGCGTCTACGCGCCAGTGGAACCACTGCGGGCCTTAACTGAAGTTCACCGTCTAGTATTCGTCATAATTTATTATGATGGCCGCCGGTTGTGTCACTAACGGGTCAATCCTGCGCGTCAGGATCCGACGTAGCGCCGATTGCCGCACTCCTACTTCTCCCTATAGACAGGGCGCAAAACGGAGTTGTCGGACGCGCTATCAAGCCCGTCCGGCAACTTTGCCTGCTATTAGGATGCCCTGTGGGGGTCATTTTCGTCCAGGCGCTCCCAATAACCTTATTGTGAGCGTCGGTGGACATGCTTTAAGTTTAAGGGGTCGAGTCATGCACTAAAAGTAAACACACAAGAAGTGAATACATGAATTTTCGCAGCGCTGTTCCATATAAATTTAGCAACTAGTCATTCAATTTTATTGCAAAATTTTCAAAAGATTAAAAATCTGTAATAAGCATCTGTAAGTAGCAAAATACCATTCTCTCTTGGAAGTTAAAAGCAAAAAATCGAGGCGACGGGGCCCTAAAGCAAAATTTTATTGTGGCAGACGCCATCGCCCTCGACCCTTGTTTCCGCCGCATTCTCCCCTCTCTCGCCGGAAGCGGAGCACGACACATCACCGCACCATGTCGGGCACGGCGGCGGCGCGGGTGCTGCCGAAGGCGGTGACCTTCGTCACAGGCAACGCCAAGAAGCTGGAGGAAGTCCGCGCCATTCTCGGCTCCTCCATCCCCTTCCAGTCCCTCAAGCTCGACCGTAAGCTCCTCCTCAATCTTTCTTCCATCCCCTCTACCTCTCCCCCATCTATGTATGTACAAGACGTATGCCTAGTAGCCCACCAGTGAAGGATTTAATGCTAGACCAAGGATGCACAGGACTTGCTTTTTTTTTGAAATGGGGCAGTCCCGGCCTCTGCATCATAACGATGCACACAGCCTTTAAATTAACAAAATAGGTAGCAAAGTAGGAGGATGGCGATTTGGTGCCCGAGCACAGCTGCACCCGAAATCTGGACCGTGCAGTTGTCTTTGAGATTGAGTACTGGTTGTTTGTCCGCATGTGCCGAGCAGGGGTGAAAACCAGTGGAGGTGCGGTGAAATCTCTGCACTGTTCGCGCTGGACGGATGTTAGGATATCTGGATATCCTGTTCCCGCCGGAGGCCGCGCCGCCGTTCTTCCCGCCGGCAGCCGGCCGCCGTTCTTCCCGCCGGCAGCCGGCCTCCGTTCCCCCCAACGGCGGTCACGCCGTCCCCCCATCGGCGGCCGTGGGACCTCGCAGTCAAGATCGAGAGCCTACTACTCGCGTCGCCCTGGATCCCCGCTCGCCGTTGTGGTGCCGCCTAGGTCGCTGGCGCCCTGGCTCCTCTCTCCACGCCGTCCACCCTCCTAGGTCCCGGGCCCGCCTCCTAGGCTCCCTGGTCGCGCTGCCTTCATGGTAGAGTACATCCCTGAACCTGGCCAGGCTCTGGGGCTCCATGGCCACCACCACATCGAGCCGGCCGTCGCCGTCGGTACCTGGCACGAGGTACACGAGGCCGCTGAACTGCAGGCACTCCCTGCCCATGAAAAGCGGCCGTCCCCAGCCGAAGTCGGCGTCGGAGATGGGCAGGCTCTGCCAGCTTATCACCCACAGGTCCGTCTCCGGCATCACCCACTCCCCCTTGCGCAGCCCCGCCGCGTCACCCGCCAGCTCCAGGTAGTCCACCAGCGACCGCACGTATTCGTCGTCCAGCCGCGCGGTCGCGGCAGTGACCGTCTCCGCGATGGCGCCGAGCGGCCCGGAGGCGACGTCGCCGGTCTTGGCCGCCGCCGACGCGCGGAAGATGGCGTTGCCGAAGTAGCCGCGAGGGAGGGGCGGGTCGACGTGGGAGCGCGCGTCGGCGGGAGCGCGCGTCGGCGGTCATGTACAGCCGCGTGTCCTCCGTCGCCGCGCACGCGCACCGCCACACGTGCGCCACCACGGCCTTGAACGTCGAGAGCTTCTTCTCGGCCTCTCCCTTGAGCGCGTCCACCTGGGCCTTGGACAGGGGCTGCATCTTGGAGTGGTGCGCCGACCGCAGGAGCAACCACGACGTGGGGAATCGCTTGGGGATTGAGCGACGACCGCAAGAGCAGGGACGGCGTGGGGAAGCACTGGAGCTTGGGGTTGTGCGACAGACTCGACATGCCGCCCCTCAAGCCAGGCAGCGTACTCTGGTCGCCGGATTTGAGGAAGACACCGGAGCCAAACGCCCCGGTCATCGGATTCGAAGGGAGATGCTGGGTCAACAAGCTCCGGTCGCCGGAGTCGAAGCAGACGTCAAATCCATATGCACGGGAACTCGGATTTTAGGGAGACATCGGATCAATGAGCTCCGGCTGCCAGATTCGAGAACGACGCACCAACCTCCTGGCCATGGTCCGGTGCTGCCCTTTGTGAGATTTTAACGGAGGAGTTGAGGAACCTTTTCGTGCGCATCTATTCCGAGACGGCCGGATGGCCCAGACACCATTTATTTGCCGGACAGAGTGGGCCACGGGACTGAAATTACCGTGGTAGAAAACTATGGAGTGGAGTGAAGGAACCGAATCTTGATGAGTTCGAAGGGACAAGATATAAGGTGCAGCTGTGCTCGGGAGCCAAACTGCATTTCACGCAAAGTAGTATCAAGTGGCAGATTACAACTCAAGGGTCATACAAACAGCGTGAACAAGAACCAACCCTAACAGGAAAACTAATGGAAGACTACACATCTTGAAGCCTTCTAGTGTGTTGCCACCCATGCTGGCAGCAGATAGCTCGGACCACCGCCATAATACGGGTACACCCAGAATCCATAGGAGCCCGTTGGTCGGGTGGAAGGAGAAAGGACCACATGTGGATCCAGTACGTGGCGCGGTGAACAACCTGCAAGAAGTGAGCACCTCCAAGTTTGTTAAAAACAACATCATTTCTACAGTTCCAAACAGCCCATAGAAAAGCACAAACACCAATGCGAATACGTGCTTTAGATTTCTTATCTACTCCATCTAACCAATGTCCAAACATGTTTGCTACGCTAGAAGGTGGAGAGATATTGAAAGTAAAATGAAATAGACGCCAAATGTTCCTAACAAAAGGACATTGAATGAAAAGGTGCTCCACTGATTCATTTTCAGTGCAAAACGCACATTTCTTACACCCAACCCAATTTCTTTTAATCAAATTGTCTTTAGTAAGGATCACTTTCCTATTAAGGAACCACATGAACACCTTTATTTTTAGCGGGACCTTTAATTTCCATAGAAATTTTCGGAGGAACGGGGTATGTCCATGTAGATAGTCAGCATACATAGACTTAACAGTGAACTGACCCGTCGTAGTTAAGTTCCAGCTGAACCTGTCCTCCTCATTAGAGAGTGAGATACTCATAAGTGTCTCAACAAGTTTCATCCATGAGGCCCAATTTTGTCCAGACAAAGTTCTTCTAAACTCAATGTTTAGGAATATGACTTAATACCGCGGACACAAAGACATTTTTATGACGCGCAATGCTGAACAAAGATGGGTATTGGTCAGCCAAGGATCTATCCCCAAGCCAAATATCCTCCCAAAAACGAGTATGGAGGCCATTACCCACCACAAATTTTCCCCGTTTAAGAAAATCATGTTTAACAGACAAAATCCCTTTCCAAAAGGGTGAATCAGTGGGTTTAGGTTCGGTTTGAGCTAGCGTTTTCCCCTGAAGATATTTGTTGGCTAGCAACTCCTGCCAAACACCCTCTTCTCTTAGTAACTTAAAAAGCCATTTGCTCAATAAACATTTGTTCTTGATTTCTAAAACCTGAATACCCAAACCACCTTGATCCTTAGGTCGACAAACTATATTCCATTTAGCTAACCTGTATTTCTTCTTAACACTATCGCTCTGCCAAAAAACCTTGAACGAAAGTAGTCAAGCCTCTTCCTTACCCCAACCGGAATTAAAAAGAAAGATAGGAGAAACATGGGGAGACTAGTGAGAACCGAATTGATCAACACCAATCGATCCCCATAGGACAACAACTTGCCCGCCCAACAACCAAGTTTTTTCTCAAATCTGTCTTCGATAATTTTCCATTCCTTATTAAGAAGTTTGCGGTAATGAATAGGAATACCCAAGTATTTGAAAGGCAATGTGCCTACCTCACAACCAAAAATGCTTCGATAATCATCTTGTGCATCCTTGGCCGAACCGAAGCAAAACAGTTCGCTTTTGTGAAAGTTAATTTTGAGCCCAGAAAGGTTCTCAAACATTGATAAGATTAATTTCATATTAACCGCCTTTTCTAAATCGTGCTCAAGGAAAAGAATCGTGTCATCGGCATATTGTAAGATCGAGACTCCTCCATCAACAAGATCCGGAATGAGCGATCCTACCTGACCGTCCTCTTTTGCCCTTGCAATAAGGACAGCCAGCCAAGGATTAAGTGTCGCTCGACAAGTCGCGACAAGTCGCACGACTTGTCTACTTGTCGGTACCCCAGCGACAAGTTCAAAACCTCGACAAGTTGCGACAAGTTGCGACAAGTCACGACTTGTCGCGCGACTTGTCTACTTGTCGGTACCCGAGCGACAAGTTGCGACAGGTCGACTCGTAATCCGGAATGAGCGACAGGGAGACCCATTAACACGGATTCCGACACTCCCCCTTGAATAAACCTAGCAACCCACTCACACCATTTAGGGTCAAAACCTTTCATGCGCAGGGCTTGCTGCAAAAAGGACCAATTAACTTTATCATAGGCCTTTTCAAAATCAATTTTGAAAAGGACTCCATCTTTTTTTTTCCTATGCAACTCATGGATTGTTTCATGCAATACAACCACTCCTTCAAGGATGTTTCTCCCAGGAATGAAGGCTGTTTGGGAAGGTTTAATAACTTTGTGAGCAATAGACGACACCCGAATTGTGCCCACCTTAGTGAAAATTTTGAAGCTTACATTCAATAAGCAAATTGGCCTATATTGTTCTATACGAGATGCATCCTCTTTTTTAGGCAGCAAAGTAATTACCCCAAAATTTAATTTGTAAAGAGGAAGCTCACCAGCTTGGAGCTGCGCAAACAAAGGCATTAAGTCAATCTTAATGATATCCCAAATTTTTTGATAGAATTCCGCAGGGAACCCATCAGGCCCTGGGGCTTTATTGTGCTCCATCTGAGAAATAGCATCAAATACTTCACTCTCATTAAAGGGAGATGTTAAGATGTTATTCTCCTCAGCCGAGATTTGAGGGAGATCCTCCATAACGGATTCATCCAAAGAGAAATAGCTAGGGTCCGAAGGTCCAAACAACCTTTTATAATATTCGGAGATGAATACCTTCAAATTATTCTCCCCAACAATCGTCCCCTCATCCTGTTCTAGTTGAAAAATTCTTTTCTTACGATGCCTTCCATTTGCAATAATATGAAAGTATCTCGTATTATCTCCTCCTTCTTAAATATGTTTAACTTTTGCCCGTTGTGCCCATTTTGATTCTTCATCTCGCCGAAGCTGAGCCATTTGCTCATCCGCTTCTTTTTTGGCTTTTTTCTCAGGTTCCGACAAAGGTACGTTTTCAGCCTTTAAATCAAGCTCATTAATTAAGAGCAAGAGTTTTTCTTTTTGTTTCTTATACTGACCACTAATGTTCTTGGCCCAACCCCTAAAAAATTGACGGATATGCCTAATCTTATTCTGCCAAGTTTCTATTGGAGTGGATCCACCAAGAGTAGACTGCCACTCCTTAGCAATCATCTCGTAAAAGCCCTCCTTTCGAAGCCAGGACAACTCAAAGGAGAAAATTTTCTTATTACCTAGGTGGGCTTGCACACCCGAGTCAATGATGAGTGGCGTATGGTCTGACCCGGTACGTGTCATGGCATGTACCGTGACAAGGGGGAACTTTTGTTCCCACTCCACACTTGCAAGGAAACGATCCAACTTTTCAAATGTTGGTACGTCTCGCCTACTTGCCCATGTGTATTGTCTACCCGAGAGCTCAAGCTCTCTAAGATTTAGACTCTCAATTATTGCATTGAAGATAAACGGCCATCGCGCGTTAAAGTTTGAGTTATTTTTCTCTTCCTGACGTCTTATAATGTTGAAATCACCCCCCACCAACATAGGTAGTGTTTCATTCTCACAAATACGGACAAGTTCCGCGAGAAAATCTGGTTTGAGGTTATCTTGGGCAGCCCCATAAACCACCACTAAGGTCCAAATAAATCCGTCCACTTTAGATTTAAGTTGAAACTTAACACAAAAGTCTCCAGTGACAACATTTTGTACTGACAACGAGGCAGAATTAAAGCCAACAAGGATCCCCCCTGATCTACCATGAGGCGGTAGGCAGTACCAAGTGTAGTCCAAACCGCCCGCAAGGTGCTTTAAGAAGTGTGAAGTAAAATTAGATCGTCCTGTTTCGAGCAGGGCCACAAAATCCAATTTTTGCTCCCTCACGGTTTCTTGTATAGTGTGATGTTTTGCTGTATCCCCTAGCCCCTCACTATTCCATATCATTCCTTTCATTGAGCCACAGATTTTAAATTTTCTATTCTAGCACTCCTTCTCTTTACACAGAAAGCAATCTTTTCCTTTTTATTTGCACGTTTCCTAGTAGCTTTGCTACACTCGGATATGAGACCCATATGGTCAAATGCATTTTCTTCCTCGTCAACCCCCAAATCTTCAGAGAGGTTAGACGCTCTCTTAATGACCAAACTTGACAAGTTCCCATCATCGGAGGTTGTCAAATCTTTTTTTAGAAAAGTGAGCGCTCTCTCTTCTTCCACACCTTTTAAACGATTCACTGATGCTAAAATCTGAGACGGACTCGTGCCTAACGTAACCCCTAATCTAGACGCTCTAGCAACAATTACCTCACTGGGTAAAGAAACAAACGAGAGGCTAGATTTGGTGGAAGTACCTGGCTCATATGCGCTGTCACGATCCTGGGCTCTCATCATCGCCCTCTCCAATTGAGGTGTGTCAGCATTCACTTGAGCCTTGAGTCTTGCACTCGAGCGAATTCCACTTGCCTCTGGATCTTCAATGCCACCATAGGCAATGATCTCCTCCATCGTGGGTTTAACTTTCACCGGTGTAGTCAACACACCTGTTGTAAGATCCTGGTTCTGCATATAGAACGTAGAGTCAAAGGTGATGGAAGAGCAATTTGGAAAAACCGTGGTCTCAATATTTGCACCGGTTTCCGAAGGTGTTAAAGAATCACCGGATTGCTCTCCTACCTGCCCAAGATCATCATCTGTGCAGGCACCTCCTGTCAAAGCTTTACTGAAGTCACCACAATGGCGCCCACCAACATGTTCCCCAACGCCATCACCTTGCGTTTGAACCTTGGGGGCAGCAACGGGTTCTGTATTCTCTGCTGCCACCGCAACAAAGCCAGCCGCGCTGGTGCCTTGAACCCTTGACATCTCGAAGGTAAGATCACTGCAATCAGTGTTCTGCACAACAGTTTTGTGGTCACCATTATTTTCATTATTCTCAATAGAAGACACAGAATTAAGGAAAGCACTATAGGGAGAACTAACCCTTGGAGACAACACTCCTTGGTCAGTGCCCGAACACTTGCAAGAAAAAACCGTCGGTACATGAGCAGCTTCAGTAGAATCCATATTATCCACTTTGGCTGGAGACTGAAAAGGTGAGATATGATCAACATCATTATCTGCCACATCTAGAACATACAAATTATTATTTAACACTGTATTCACCTTTACCAAATTGTTAGAGGGAGAAGGCGTCCTCTTAGGTGAGTCAATCTTCACCTTTTCAAGCCAAGGGAGCTCATTGTCCATGTTGACAATCTTGTGAGCTGCGAAATATTCTTTTTCAGCTCTTAAGATGCTCGCAACAGCAGCACTTTGAGCTACACTTTTAACTATGGCAGTTTCCTCAAAAACCTTCCCGATAGCTAGACAATTTGTAGGAAGGGTCATGCTCTTTGAAATAGATGGTGAATAGACCACTCCAGCTTGCCGTGTAGTGTTAGATGCACTACCGTTCCCACCACCATTGCCCGGAACCGAGCTGCTACTGTTGTTTGCAACAGATTGACCAGTAGACAGAAAAGCATTGTCATCTACGCCTTTACCCTGCTCCTGCTTCTTGTTCGTATCATCATCAGCATCACGTAGATCATGGTCCATATCATCTCCTCCAAGATCAAAGACGGGTTCCTCTACCTCAATCGACAGATTATAGAACCCATCCTTAATGAAAACCGGTAGTTCCTTGGGGATTTTCGTTTGATCCACGCATCCAATCAGAATCCTCAGCACCGAGCTGTGGATTCTTAAGGTGCCGGAACCCTAGGATAACACCGAGCTGTGGATTCTTATGTGACGGCGTTATTTGGGTCATACAGTTTTGTTTTACCCACGCTAACGTATAACGAGGAATTGGTTGTAGCTGAAAATTGTTAATTAGTGATAGTTTACTTCGGTTACTGTCTATGACCAGTTAAGCTTGGTTGGATCATCCAATTTTCACTGGTAATGATAGAACCATCTGCTTTCCTTGTTTAACATTCACCCCCAAAATCTTGGACGTCTTAACCAAAATTTTGCAACAGACCATACCATCTGCCCTTGTTTTTCCACTTATTGACAACCTGATTTAGGGCTGGACGGCCCATACCCAAGATTCTTCCAGGTCTTGCTACAACCCCCTCTTCCAGGGAGGTCTTGAAGTCTTGGAAGCTATACTGGAAGCCTTGGGCCCGTCTGTGGGTCAAGCTTCATTTGGTTGGCCTGTCAAGACTGCTGTTGGACGGCTGAGATACTCAGATAGGTGGGGGCTGCAGCATGTATGACTTGCCTTCTGGTGGATTAGATGTTAGGTCCTTTTTTTGGGCTTGTACATAACCTTTTCTTGTACCTATGCATGGAGGTGCAAGGCTTTTGCGTTTTCGCAAGAAAAAAATGGTGTCGATGTGCATGGTTAAGGTTTATGGGATTAGCACACAGGTTTCAACTTTGATAGCAAGTTCAGAGAAAATACAACTGCGTGAGCACCTAGATATGAGCAGGAGGGAATGCAATATGAATTTCATTTTATATGGAGTCCATGGACCCGTGATTCTTGTGGTTTGTTAGTGGTTACTGATGTCATGTGCTCTTCATGTAACCTGTGTTATTTCTTTTTGCACTCTGGTATTAGTATTGGTTAAGAGCTACAAATTCCAGATGTTTAACACATTAATTTTGCATCATGTGATTCTAGTTAAGAGCATAGGAGTCTAGACATTAAGATTCATATTTGGGCCGACAGTGACCAACCCTCAGATCGAAGTAGCATCTGGACCCCATACACTTAAGAATTAAGATTATCATGCCCTACATGTAATAATTGAGCTGGAGACGGATATACCTGCAGTGCGCTGCTGGCACATTATTCCAATAACCAGTAGTGGCAGTGCTATATCTCATTCCGTGTTTTTTTGGGGTCAAAATAGGCTTATTCTGAAATTCTGATGGAACTTATGCAACTTAATATATAAATATGTGATTTTCAGTTTTAACCTCTCAGTAATCAAGATCTTTGCCACAAGTGTAAATTAGTAAAGACGCTAAATAACCTATGAATATTGTGATTAATTATTATTATCCTCTGTTGAATTTGGCAGTGCCTGAATTGCAAGGTGAGCCAGAGGACATATCTAAAGAGAAAGCGAGAATGGCTGCATCTCAGGTATCTATATGTTTCTTAATACTAGAATTGTGGAAGTAAATCCTATTTTCATATTAAGTACTCTGAATAACTGAATCTGCATTGCATTCTTCATACAGGTGAATGGTCCTGTACTTGTTGAGGATACCTGCCTATGTTTCAATGCACTCAAAGGTTTACCAGGTGACTGATGTCTTTCTTTTCACTTATTAAATGAATTTAATTTGAACAATGTGACATAATTTGCTTTCTTGCTGCAGGTCCCTACATGTAAGTCATTTCCTTCTTTTTACCAAGTTACAGATGACTAACATCCTTCGTCGCTACAACGTACTGGGCGAATCTCCTCCACATATCAAATGTAACTAACCTTTTTGTTCTTTATTTGGGCGTCTTGCACACATGAATGTACAGAAAATGGTTTCTTGAGAAGATTGGGCACGAAGGTGTGGCTACCACTTTTTATTTATTCCTCCCAGCTTCATGGTCTATAATTTTTGACTTCGCAAATTCATGCATACTATTTTTGCAATTATAGGTTTGAACAATTTGTTAAAAGCTTATGAAGACAAATCAGCTTATGCTATGTGCATCTTTTCCCTTGCTCTTGGACCAGAAGAGGAACCAATCACATTTGTTGGAAAAACACCAGTAAGACGCTTCTTTGAATTTACATCTCAAGTGTGGCATTGTAGCATGAATACCTCTACTGCCATTGATAGAGAATTCTATCACTGTATTGATAATGAACACATTAGCTAGCATGATTCAGTCGAGCTACTTCCAAGATGCATATCCCTCCATAGCCTAGATACACTCAAACTGGTATTTGCTGGTTTGTTCTGTTTATAAGTTAGTTCCGAGTGGTGCTACATTTTATAGGTATCAGTGTGCTACCGTTGTTGGATACCAACTAAAAAGTATCTAGTGGTCAGAAGGCTATAAGGCTCTTTCCTTACCTTACCTTAACTAAGCCTTTTGTCCCAAACAAGTTGGGGTAGGCTAGATATGAAACCCTTTCACAAGGACTTCCCAGGAGGTCACCCATCCTAGTACTACTCTCGCCCAAATGGATTTCATACCCATGAGACTGGCTAGTTTTTACGTTGTCTCGCCAAGCCTATCACAACCCTTAGATATGAAACCCTTTCACGAGGACTTCCCAGGAGGTCACCCAGCCTAGTACTACTCTCGCCCAAATGAGTTCCATACCCATGGGGCTGGCTGGTTTTTACATTGGCTCGCCAAGCCTATCACAACCCTCCTTTACCCGGGCTTGGGACCGGCTATGCCTAGAAGACATAGGCGGAGTTATAAGGCTCTTTCCTTATTTAAAATTAAATAAATTCTTTAGTAGACCCTTAAGGGGAGAAATACATACCTGTAATATGTAAAAAGTAGTTTTTACCTTCAACCTCCATCGTTAAGCAATTGTCGTCTTCTTAGAATATCTTTCTTCATCTGTACCTTGCTTATAGAAGCCCATGCTCAGTTCTCTATCATGATGTCCTGTTCATAGCTCTTTGATCTAGTGCTGCATTTATTTTGGTAAGGAAAGTAAGTACAATTGTGACCTTCATGAATATTTTAATGCCACATTTTTAGTAGAAAATTTGAGACTTGTTCTCCATGTGCAGGGGAAAATTGTACCTGCCAGAGGCCCCGCTGATTTTGGATGGGATCCTGTATTCCAACCAGATGGATTTGAACAAACGTGAGTGTCATGATCATTTTTGTTTCTCTCATGCGCCCCTCGTGATTATGTGCTGACAGCTCGGTGTGTTATATATACAGGTATGCTGAGATGCCCAAGTCAGAGAAGAACCAAATATCTCACAGAGGGAGAGCTCTTGCGTTGGTGAAAGAACATTTTGCTTCTGCCAACTACACAGTTCAGAGTGATGGATTGGCTTAATTTTTTATTTTAAGCAGCAAATGAAGACCATCGCCTTCTCAAATGAAATATGAACAGAAGATTTACTCCTGTGTTAAATCTACGATGGCTATCATCAATTGTTCTACTTGAGACATCTCATTAGCTATTCTAGACTCGAGATTCAACATCTGTCATATGCTATTATATTCAGTATACACTGATTTTCCTGCAATGTTTGGTGCATTTGAATTTCCATTTTTGTCACATGCATTGGCGGATAGATTCATGAACAAAGGCATATATCCTCTCAAGTAATCTCAGTTGAATATGCTTGCAAAATTATGCCAGTTCAACCTTGACATATTTTCGCCATATTAGGCTGATTTTTGCGGCATTTTTCACACATCATAATAGTACAGACAACCCACAATGCATCCAGAATTTCACACCAAAGCCCACGCTGGTTGCGGCTGCAGAAGCAGAACGCAGCAAAGAATGATCACAACTCATAATCTAACTACTCTAAACTGCAACCATCTTCCTGCAATTTTTGGTCCATCTGAATTGCCCTTTTTTGTCATACGGATAAATTTCGTAGTACAAACAAATGTACCAAAAGTCCAGTATTCTCAGTTGAATCTGTTTACAAAATTTTGAACCTCGAGAGCAACCGTGTTAGCAAAATGGTTGATTTCACCCCATTTTTCACACATCATAATAATACAAACAAGCACACAATACATGCTGACTGTATCGGCAGAACGCAGCAAAGAATGGTTACAACTCATAATCTAACTGGCTGCAAACTGCAACCATCTTCTCCTACTGCTTACAAACAAGCACCTTCTGACTGCAGAAACGCAGCAAAGAGTGATCACAACTCAAAATCTAACTGGACGCAAACTGCAACCATCTTCTCCTACTGCTTAGGACCTCCTGAGCTTAATGTTGACAGGCATCTCCTTGTAGGAGGCGACCTTCTCCGTGGCCCGCCGGAGCGGCCTCCCCAGCGACGACCTGCGTGGGAACTGCACCGACGACTCCTGCCCGCACGACGACGTCTCCTTCCTGCCATTTCCACTGCTGACGGCGACCTGAACGTCCTCTATCTCGAACAAGTCTTCCCTCCGACCGCTCGGCTGCGGCATTCTCATGGACTTGCTGAATAAACAAAACAGTAAGAATCAGTGTTTGATTAGCATTTCCGAGCCTCAAACCACCATCGATAATTTTGATGAGCTCGTATTAGTTACCGTCTCTGCGCACTCTCCCTTTCCTTGGATGCCGCCACCGTCTTTGTCGGCGCCACCGCAGGTCCGAGAGCTGGAAACCATCAGGTAATGTCAGTATGTTCGCCACACATGTGCACAACGAATCATGTCAAAGACTGGGTAGAAAGTTTATAATTACATCGAGATCTCATCAGCCGCTTCCGGCTGGCGTTGCAGGCCGGCTTATTCACGCTGGCAGCGTGCAACGCGTCTGAACCAGGCTCCGCGTCTCCATCCTTGAGCTGTGCAGTGGCAGCTCTGTCGGCAGCCAATTGCCGCGCCATTTCGTTCACGCTCTTCTGTTGCTGCTGTCTGCTGCTCCTTAACACTTTCTTTGCCTCCTGTTATTTGGACACGAGAACAACAGACTAGGGATCAGGGCACACGAACAGAATCAGCACACAGCATCATGAACATTGGCATCAGATGTATACCTCAAGTTCAGATGATTTTACTTTGAGAGCAGCTCTCGAGCATGTAAGCTCATGCTGTAACGATTTCAGCTTCAGAAAAGAAAACAAGTATTGGCTGATCAGATTTCTATGGAGCAATTAAAATGTTCACAGGATATACAAAGGGATCAAAGAACTATGAACTTACCCTATTTTTCCAAGATTTAGCTCCTGCAAAGCAAACATTTCAGGACAGAGATTAGCTTCGTGATGGACATACATAACAGAAGTCTATCTAGAATTGTAAAACGTGGACATTGCAGGAAACTGGCGTCGAACTTACTGCCAACATCTGCGAATTGGCCTGCGCAAGCTGCCAATTTGCGAGGCGCAGATTCTGCATCTCAGCCCCGCTCAACTCTATGAACTTGCTGCGCGCACCAAATCAAATCCAAATCGGGTCAAAACCGGAACGCCCACGCACCAAGAAACTTAATCTGAGACATATAACAGAGCAATCGATGCAAGAAACTGGGGGCTCGGGTAGATATACGTACTCTCTCTCCTCCAGGAGCCTGATAAGATCCGAATTCTCCTGGACTAACCGCGCGACCGCCTCCACGCCGTCCGCGCACCTCGACCCCTCCTGCTGCCCCTCCTCGGCTGCCGCCGCCGTCAGCGGCCGCCTGAGGTTTGTGATGTCGCATAGCGTCTTCCTCCTCGCAGCCGGCATCTTACGCATCGCCGCCATCGCCGCTGCGGCGTTCCTGGTCTGCGCCCCCGCCGCTTGAATTGGGTTCGCGTGCTGGGGCGCGTGAACGGCGGTCTCCATCGGATTCGGTCACGGCGACGGCGAAGAGGGGGCGCGCCTCCGAGGAGCGAGGAGAGAGGATTAGAGGGAAGCTTGGGAGGAGATTCAGGAGCTTTGTCGATGGATCGGAGATGGGAGAAAGGGAAGGGGCAACGGCTAGTAGGGAGGAGAAGTTTTATACGAGGGGTTGAGGGGAGCGGCCTAACGTTCGAATCCGAGGGTTCCAATTGGGATTGGACTGACTGAATTGAGCCATGGAGGAACAACCCACTTGTCGCAGTAGTTTGCTCCGATGCAGAAATTGAATCAAAGAAAAACAGATTCTGAATTTTGGTTTCAGTGTTTTGAACCCGTGTATTCAGTTAGTCCGACTAACAAAAAAAAAAATTAGTCTGATATGAACCACTATAATCTACATATTTTTGTGAACAGAAATGAATGCACACACTCCCCCCGCTTTCCCCTCCCTGAAGCCTTATCCGCTCGTCCCCTTGAGAGTCGCCCTTCCAAGGCCGGGCCGTCCTGATGCCTGCCACGGCGGCGCTGCCGTCTGGTGGAGGCTAAGGAAAGGCGCCGGGATCTCCTCTGTATATACTAGGATTGGTAGTACTAGTAGTCTTTGGCTTGTTGCTTGTGTTCAGCTTGATGCTGGTGTTCGGCTTAATGCCGGAAGGAAGGTGCTGGTTTTCTCCGGCCAGATCTGGTACCAGCCGGCGGTGGTTCTTCCTGTCGTGGTGCTCCAGTGGGTGGAGCCGGAGGCGGTGGGGAGAGGTGCTGCTGGATACTCCATTAATAAGGTCGTTGTTGGTCCTGTTCGCGACCTCCTCTTCGGTGCTGCAGCTGTGCTGCTTCTACTCCTTTTGGCCGGCCATGGAGGCGAGGGAAAGGAGGAGGAGAGCATGGTGCTGCTCAGTTCTGGGGGTGGCGAGGGGTGCTCTTCTGCGAGGGTGCTCTGGCGCGGCTCCTGGCAGTCATTGATGCGGCGCTCCGTCACGTCTCCATGGTGGAGGAGGACGGACTTCGCCGCGGAAATGAAGCCCCTTTTTAATCTGCGCTGCTGCTGGTTTTGGTGGCGGTGCTGCAGGTGGTCTTCTCCTTTGATGGTTCTGCTCCGGCCGGCCGTGGCGGCGAGGGGAGCGTTCGTCTGGAGATGGGTGATGGTGGTGGTGGTCCTCGGCGTTGCGGAGGAGGCTGGAAGTTGGGCGGAGGCGGGGAGATGGAGCTGTGGTCGAACTCGTTCATCGAGACTAGATTCCGGCGCTGTGCGGCAGATGGCTTCTGCGGCCTTCTACATCTGATGGTGGCACCTTCTTCCCGGCGGCTGGCGGTACGGCGACTCCGGCAGCGTCTAGGAGCTTGGGCAAGACGGTGGTGGATCCGATTGTGACTCCTTCCGGTGGCTTGGGGTGGTTTTTGCACTTTGCAGGGTCCTTTTTGTTGTTTCTGTTTCTGTTTGGGCCTTTCTGTAAAGTGTGTGAGCTACCTTTATATATGCATCGGATCCTTTTCCTCAAAAAAAAAAAAAAATGAATGCACACAAAGCTGTGATAGTGGTATCACCGATTTCAAGGCAACACATACTGCTAAAGCATTGCATAGTTCGAGCTTACATAAGGCAGAAAAAACATTCTTGGATAACATGTCATAGGCACATGAAGGCATGGCTCCTGCTCGCTCCCCGTGGACAAAACTCGAGCGGTGCTGGCAGCGGTGGGATCTCCTCTACCCGTGCGCTTGGGCGACCTCGCGGGGCGTTTGTGGTGAGCGGCGGTGCGGACCTGATGGCGACACATTTGTCTTGCGGCGCGATAGCGGTCCCCGACGGATGTGGTGGGTTTCCGGGCGGCGTGTCTTCGTTGTTGGGGTTCCCTCTCCGTGTCGGGGTTCCGGGGTGAAAACCCCGGTACGATTCTTTGGACTCGACAGTGGCGACGTGACGCGTTATTACCCTCTTGGGGGTGTTGCCGTGGGGCTAAGGTTTCTGCTGGTTGCAGCTTCGGTGTGCCCTGATCTTGGCATGAAGCTTATTCGACTTTGGCAGCTGGTCTAGTATCTCTTACATATGACCTCATTGTCATTGTTCTTGGTCCATGATGTTCGTTGGAACGATCAGCGCTCCGCGGCCCCGAGGGAGAGGGCATGCGGCCCTCTCCAGCAATGACTTCGTGGGTTCGATGCTTCAATGTCTGGTGGTTTTCCAAGTAGACATGGTATCGTCCCCACTAGGTAGTATAGATTGCCTAGTGCTAGTTGTGCCTATTCCGTTTTTCTTGCTCGAAATGGAGTTTTTCTTGCCTATGGGTCAGAGATTAGAGTCATTGGGTTCAGCCCATTGTGTGCATAGTGCATGTTCATTAGTAAGCAGTAAATTAACACTGATTTCGCGGGATCTTATTGGGTTCAACTGAACCCAAGGGTTGTATACCAGCTCCACTCTTGGTCCACCTCCAACGTTCTCTCCTATGTTATCTCCTTCTTTATGCGTGTCTCCACCCAACCACGGTCCATTTTCCTTTCCTCTCTCCCAACGAACTCCATGTTTTCACGCCGAGAGCTCACTCCGCTGCCCCGCCTCCATGCGCAGATTTTGTGTCGCCGCCACCTCCACCTACATAAACACCGCCACCTCCATCTCCACTAACACGCGTAGTTGTTGCTGCTCCAAAAAATCCCTCTACATCGTGGCTGCTGCTCCAAGCTCCGACCACAACCAAATATGCCCCTCGGAGCTAAAGGAGAAGGTGGCGCTGTGCTAGCGCTAAGTTGACGAGGGAATATCTCCCCGGCAACAGCACCAGAAACTATGCTTGTACGTCACACGTCAGTTGGGAACCCCAAGAGGAAGGTATGATGAGTGCAGCAGCAAGTTTTCCCTCAGTATGAAACCAAGGTTTAATCGAACCAGTAGGAAAACGAGGTTTGCTTCGAAGGTGTTGGTGAAGGAGTGTAGTGCGGCGCAACACCAGGGATTCCGGTGCCAACGTGGAACCTGCACAACACAATCAAATTACTTTGCCCCAACTTAACAGTGAGGTTGTCAATCTCACCGGCTTGCTGAAAACAAAGGGTTAAACGTATCGAATGGAAGATGATGTTTGTTTGCATAAAACAGTAGAGAACAATGATTGCAGTAGATTGTATTTCAGATGTAAAAGAATGGACCGGGGTCCACAGTTCACTAGTGGTGTCTCTCCAATAAGATAACTAACATGCTGGGTAAACAAATTACAGCTGGGCAATTGACAATTGATAAGTGCATATAACATGCATGTGCTGTGGTGTCTACTATGAGATTCATTTGGGCATTACGACAAAGTACATAGACCGCTATCCAGCATGCATCTATGCCTAAATAGTCCACTTTCCGGTTAACATCCGTACCCCTTCCAGTATTAAGTTGCAAGCAACAGACAATTGCATTAAGTAATGTGCGTAATGTAAACAATACATTCATCCTTGAATAAAGCATTGCTGTTTTACCCCTAGTGGCAACAACACATCTACAACCTTAGAACTTGCTGTCACTATCCCAGGTTAAATAGAGGTTGAACCCAACTATCATGCATAAATACCCCCTCTTGGAGTTACAAGTATTCACTTGGCCAAGGCTTCAACAAGTAACGGAGAGCATGCAAGATCACAAATGACATAGACATGATAATATAATATTCAGCTCCACATAGGTATCAATATAAGTCAGATCCCAGCAAACACAACATGTAGCATTACAATAAGATGATCTTGATCATGATAGGCAGCTCACAAGATCTAAACATGATGGCACAAGTGGAGAAGACAACCATCTAGCTACTGCTATGGACCCATAGTCCAAGGATGAACTACTCACGCATCACTCCGGAGGCGGGCATGGCGATGTAGAGCCCTCCGGTGATGATTCCCCTCTCCGGCAGGGTGCCGGGAAGAGCTTCAGAACCCCCCGAGTTAGGGTTGACGACGGCGGCGGCAGCGAATATGTTCTGGATGAAAGGCTCGGTGTTTTAGGGTTTTCACGTCTCGGGGAATAAATAGGCGAAGGGGCGATGTCGGCGGACCCCCGAGGGGCCCAAACCACAGGCTGGCGCGGCGGGCCGCGCCGCCAGGTGGTTTGGCCACCTCGTGGCTCCTTCGTCTCTCCTTCGGACTCCGTGTACGTGCTGGAAAAATAGGGACTTGGCCTTTTGTTTCGTGCAATTCCGAGAATATTTCCAGAAGTAACTTTCTGAAACCAAAAACAGCAGAAAACAGGGAACTGGCACTGTGGCATCTTGTTAATAGGTTAGTCCCAGAAAATGCATAAAAGTGATACGAAGTGTATATAAAACATGTAGCAAATGGTATAATATAAGCATGGAACAGCAGAAATTATGGATACGTTGGAGACGTATCAAGCATCCCCAAGCTTAGTTCTACTCGTCCTCGAGTAGGTAAAACGATAACAACAAATAATTTCTGAGGAGACATGCTTTCACACAATCTTGATCAATATATTGCAAGGCTCATGTCATGAATGAAGTGACTCAAAGCAATGATCTATAGTTTGCTAACAAATAGATAAAGAGTAAACAATGAATCATATAAGCAAAAACTTTTCATGAATAGTACTTTCAAGACAAGCATCAAAAAGTTTTGCATAAGAGGTAACTCATAAAGCAATAGATTCAAAGTAAAAGGCATTGAAGCAACACAAAGGATGATTAAGTTTCAGCATTTGCTTTCAACTTGTAACATGTATATCTCATGGATAGTTGTCAACATAAAGCAATATAACAAGTGCAATAAGTAAACATGTAAGAATCAATGCACACAAAGTTGACACAAGTGTTTGCTTCTAAGATAGAAAGGAGTAGGTAAACTGACTCAACATAAAGTAAAAGATAGGCCCTTCGCAGAGGGAAGCAGGGATTAAATCATGTGCTAGAGCTTTTTAAGTTTTCGAAAGCATATAGAGAGCACAAAATAAGTATTTGAGAGGTGTTTGTTGTTGTCAACGAATGGTAGTGGGCACTCTAACCCCCTTGTCAACCAGACTTTCAAGAGCGGCTCCCATGAAGGACGTTATCTCTACCAGCAAGGTAGATCATCCCTCTTCTCTTTTGTTTACACATGTATTTTAGTTTCTTTATAGATGACACTCCTCCCAACCTTTTGCTTACACAAGCCATGGCTAACCGAATCCTCGGGTGCCTTCCAACATTCACATACCATGGAGGAGTGTCTATTGCAAAATTAAGTTGCTTACTGATAAATCAGGGCAAAACATGTGAAGAGAATTATTAATGAAAGTTGTAATTAATTGGGGCTGGGCACCCCGTTGCCAGCTCTTTTTGCAAATTATTGGATAAGCGGATGTATATGCCACTAGTCCATTGGTGAAAGTCTGTCAGAAGTAAATGACAAGATTGAAAGATAAAACACCACATACTTCCTCATGAGCTATAAAACATTGACACAAATAAGGAGTAATAAAGTTTTGAATAGTTTAAAGGTAGCACATGAAATATTTACTTGGAATGGCAGGAAATACCACATAGTAGGTAGGTATGGTGGACACAAATGGCATGGGTTTTGGCTCAAGTTTTGGATGCACGAGAAGCATTCCCTCTCAGTACAGAGTTTAGGCTAGCAAGGTTGTTTGAAGCAAACACAAGTATAAACCGGTACAGCAAGAATCACATAAAAACATATTGCAAGTATTATAAGACTCTACACTGTCTTCCTTGTTGCTCAAACATTTTACCAGAAAATATCTAGACCTTAGAGAGAACAAATATGCATCCCAAGTCTCAACAAGCTCTACGGTAGTTCTCCACTACTAGGCTTTAACTACATGATGCAAGAGCTTAAACATGATCTACTTGAGAGCTCAAAACAATTGCAAAGCATCAAATCAAACAAGACAATGATCTACAAGAATGCATATGTCTTTTCCAATACCAACTACTACATGTAGCATTTTCTTTCTTCCAAACAAACACCAATCAATTTATTTAAACATAAACTCTCCAAATGATAATATAATGCAGCAAGAGAGTATTTATAAACAAGTGCTAACAGCTCGAAGAGATGCATGAAAAACAGGAGCTAAAAGCACTGCAGTAGCTAGTTAAGAATACTCAACAAATATAAGTGAAGAACATGAGTATTCACATGAAAAAGCGGAGCGTGTCTCTCTCCCACACAAGGATTGCTAGGATCCGAATTTATTCAAACAAAAACAAAAATAAAAACACACAGACGCTCCAAGTAAAGCGCATAAGATGTGAAAGAATTAAAATATAGTTTCACTAGAGATGACCTGATAAGTTTGTTGATGAAGAAGGGGATGCCTTGGGCATCCCCAAGCTTAGACGCTTGAGTCTCTCTGAATATGGTTGGGATGAACCACGGGGGCATCCCCAAGCTTAGGCTTTTCACTCTTCTTGATCACATAATATCACCCTTCTCGCTTGATCCTTGAAAACTTCCTTCACACCAAACTCAAGACAGTTCTCATTAGAGGGTTAGTGCATAATCAAAAATTCTCATATTCTGTAATGATACAATCAATCCCAAAGCTTCTGGACATTAGCTACAGCCACCAATGCTTTGTGGAGCAAAGAAATCCACACAAACACAGTAAAAGAGCGAATGCAAAACAAAAGGCAGAATCTGTCAAAAACAGAACAGTCTGGAATGACGAATTTTTTCGAGGCACTTAAGTTGCTCAGATGGATCTGGCCTAAAATAATGAAAGTTGCGTACATATCTCAGGAATATGCGTGATTTTTTCAGAATTTTTTGAATTTTCTACAGGGAGATAAGCTCAAATCCGTGACAGCTAAAAATCTGTCACTGCGCAGAAATCCAAATCTTGCATCAACTTTCAATATAGAACTTTACTTGGCACAACATTGCGATAAAATAAAGATACAAAGGAGTTGCTACAGAAGTAACAAAACTCCTTGACTCAAAGAAAACAAAAATAACAGCAAATAAAAACGATGGGTTGTCTCCCATAAGCGCTTTTCTTTAACGCCTTTCAGCTAGGCGCAGAAAGTGAAAATCAAGTGTTGTCAAGAGAAGAAGCATCAACGGAGAGTTTAGAAGTTTTCTCAACGATGCATTGCACTTTATCTATGTAAGTTTCAGAAACTCCCCTTTCATTACTTTTAGGTAAACTATCCTCATCAAATAAATTTTCAGGCACAATCCAATTAAAGTTCTTTTCTAGTGCCTCATGCATTCCTGCAATCTTAAAAGGAATTGGTATTTTATTCTCTCCTTCATAACTAGTTTCTTTAGTGTACTTGGATCTTTCCTTCTCTAATTTTTCAAGTATATTGGCGATATCAATGTAATAACCAAGCATCCTATATCGCATAAAAACTTTTCTAGCTTCACTAGCTACATCTCCAAATTCTTTGAGAAGGGTTTCTAAAACAAAATCCTTCTTTTCCCCCTCTTCCATATCATGAAGTCTAAGAAACATATGCTGCATTATAGGGTTAAGGTTAACAAACCTAGCTTCAAGCATGTGGACTAAGGAGGCAGCAGCAATTTCATAATTAGGGGCAAGTTCTACCAAGGATCTATCTTCAAAATCTTTCAGCTTGCTAACATGACTAAAAAATTCTTCAATGTTGTCTCTTCCAATGATAGACCCACTTCCACAGTACATCTTTTAAATCAAACTTGGGAGCAGCATGATAAAAATAAACAGAAAAAATGAATGCAAGTAACTAATTTTTTTGTGTTTTTGATAAAGAGAGCAAACAAGACTAAATAAAAATAAACTAAGCAAGACAAATAACAAAGTAAAGAGATTGGGTGTGAGAGACTCCCCTTGCAGAAGCAATTCGGTTTTCCCCGGCAACGGCGCCAGAAAACGTGTTGCTGCGCTAAGTTGACGAGGGAATATCTCCCCGGCAACAGCCAGAAACAATGCTTGTACGTCACACGTCAGTTGGGAACCCCAAGAGGAAGGTATGATGAGTGCAGCAGCAAGTTTTCCCTCAGTATGAAACCAAGGTTTAATCGAACCAGTAGGAAAACGAGGTTTGCTTCGAAGGTGTTGGTGAAGGAGTGTAGTGCGGCGCAACACCAGGGATTCCGGTGCCAACGTGGAACCTGCACAACACAATCAAATTACTTTGCCCCAACTTAACAGTGAGGTTGTCAATCTCACCGGCTTGCTGAAAACAAAGGGTTAAACGTATCGAATGGAAATGATGTTTGTTTGCATAAAACAGTAGAGAACAATGATTGCAGTAGATTGTATTTCAGATGTAAAAGAATGGACCGGGGTCCACAGTTCACTAGTGGTGTCTCTCCAATAAGATAACTAACATGCTGGGTAAACAAATTACAGCTGGGCAATTGACAATTGATAAGTGCATATAACATGCATGTGTGAGCTGTGGTGTCTACTATGAGATTCATTTGGGCATTACGACAAAGTACATAGACCGCTATCCAGCATGCATCTATGCCTAAATAGTCCACTTTCCGGTTAACATCCGTACCCCTTCCAGTATTAAGTTGCAAGCAACAGACAATTGCATTAAGTAATGTGCGTAATGTAAACAATACATTCATCCTTGAATAAAGCATTGCTGTTTTACCCCTAGTGGCAACAACACATCTACAACCTTAGAACTTGCTGTCACTATCCCAGGTTAAATAGAGGTTGAACCCAACTATCATGCATAAATACCCCCTCTTGGAGTTACAAGTATTCACTTGGCCAAGGCTTCAACAAGTAACGGAGAGCATGCAAGATCACAAATGACATAGACATGATAATATAATATTCAGCTCCACATAGGTATCAATATAAGTCAGATCCCAGCAAACACAACATGTAGCATTACAATAAGATGATCTTGATCATGATAGGCAGCTCACAAGATCTAAACATGATGGCACAAGTGGAGAAGACAACCATCTAGCTACTGCTATGGACCCATAGTCCAAGGATGAACTACTCACGCATCACTCCGGAGGCGGGCATGGCGATGTAGAGCCCTCCGGTGATGATTCCCCTCTCCGGCAGGGTGCCGGGAAGAGCTTCAGAACCCCCCGAGTTAGGGTTGACGACGGCGGCGGCAGCGAATATGTTCTGGATGAAAGGCTCGGTGTTTTAGGGTTTTCACGTCTCGGGGAATAAATAGGCGAAGGGGCGATGTCGGCGGACCCCCGAGGGGCCCAAACCACAGGCTGGCGCGGCGGTGGGGCCGCGCCGCCAGGTGGTTTGGCCACCTCGTGGCTCCCTTCGTCTCTCCTTCGGACTCCGTGTACGTGCTGGAAAAATAGGGACTTGGCCTTTTGTTTCGTGCAATTCCGAGAATATTTCCAGAAGTAACTTTCTGAAACCAAAAACAGCAGAAAACAGGGAACTGGCACTGTGGCATCTTGTTAATAGGTTAGTCCCAGAAAATGCATAAAAGTGATATGAAGTGTATATAAAACATGTAGCAAATGGTATAATATAAGCATGGAACAGCAGAAATTATGGATACGTTGGAGACGTATCACGCTGCAGTAAGCGGTGGTCGCCGGTGCTACTAGCGTTGGACGGTGGTGCTACGTGTGGTCTGCAACCGTTTTTATGGAGATCTTGAGCCAATTCCGGAAGAAATGAGAGTGGCAAGACCATCGAGGATAATGTAAATGATCTAAGCTTTATTCAATTTGGCATAGTTCTCATGCATTGATGTGTGTCTTTTTTGCGTAGTAGAAGGGTGCATTATGGTTGTTCCAAGGCAGCAACAAGGATAAATACTTCAACATGATGCATTGCTTTAAAATTATCTAAAGTTGCGGAAAATGAGAAATCGTCCGGAAGATTCTCAACAAGGGCAGACACGTCGTTGATTTGGATGGGTCGGCGCTCTCCTCGGCGGCCTCAGCGAAACACTCATCTGGAATAAGAAGGAAAAAAAAGGATAAAAGATTGCGACGGCATCCTCATCGGCGTCGGTGCAAGCATCGATTGACAAGTGTCGCCCTGAGGTCTCATCAAACTCGAGCACGAGAGACAAAACAATTATGAAAGGTGGGTGGCCTTACTGGATAAGGAAGAGTAGAAGCTCGACCTTGAGAGGGAAAAGGTTGAATCCGCCAAGCTTGAAGCTCAAGCGTCTAAAATCATAGCCGACATGCAAAAAATCAAGCCGATTTCGGAAGCATCACAATTTGTGGTAAAAAAGATGGAAAAGGATGTGAAGATCTTGACGGTCGACCTATCGACCATGGCTCCGCCGGTGAAGGCTTGATATGTGATGAATCAACAACGTTTTTTTGCATGAACTGGGTCTTGCACCGCGGCGACAGAGAAGCCAACATCGGCGGCAAAGAAAGAGTCAACATCTTCCATTAGATTTATATGCATTTGATGTTGTAATATTTTTTTGAGGAACGATGTTTTTGTAATATCTGATGGACGGATATGGTGCTTTTTTAGTGGCCGAGATTTTAAATTTAGACCATACATTTGGAAAAAAAATCAAAATCTATTTTTTTAACTGAAAATCAAAATCTATTGGGATGCCTGATTAGAGATCGCCGCTGGGGCAGCCGGCCCTAATAAACCGACAACGTGTGCATGTGCTACTAATAACGACCATCCGGCACGGCACAGTTATCAGACCGGCTATTGCGAGCGGCGCTGAGATGCTATAAGTGCTAAGATGGACGAAAAGAAAACAGAAAATTTCAGTTGTGGATTTGCTAGGTACGAGTAACATTAAGGAAAGCACCACGCTATCTATTCCAGCGGATGCTTCTTCTTTACGTGGGCCGATGAATAAATCTACGGAAGCAAAGGATTTGTAGCTTACGCGCCGCCGATTCTTGGCCGGCCCGCATGTAGTGGATATATGATGCAAGATCAGTTGATCGCTTTCGGGAGTTATAGATGATGTGATATGTGATGTCGATCGAGGCTGCGCAGTGGAAGAGCGAATAACGAAGGTTTACTAGGAATCCCGTCGTTGCACCGGAGAAGCATGTCCTCTAGGGCTCTAGGCGGCGGTAGCCCTGGTCTTGGGATAATTACGGCGGCAAGCAAGCTCTGAATTAGCGTGAGTAGTTAACTTCTGCAAGGTAGTTAGCTGTGTAATAAACTACTGAAAGCAACATCAGACTAAGAGTAGGTCTGTAATTTGTGTTCAACTGGTACAAGGACATGTGCCCTTTTGTTAGAAGCAATCAGAGCATCCCTACCAGTACTCCCAATACGAAAAATTGCACATAACACCAACATTTGGTGTAAACGTTGCACATAACACATAATTCAAACAACTTTTGCATCTACCCACAGTTGTTTGCCTAATAAGTTGCACCTAGCCCAAAACGAGGATTTAGGGTCGTAAAAGGTACTTGACATGCGGACCCATGACCATTATACAGTATATACCATAACTATATGACAATTTAAATAAACATCATAATAGTAGACTACGGTACGACACAAAATTTAAAAAAGAATCCCCAAATTATCCCCCTATTTTCTATGCTGTTTTTTAAAATCATCGTATAATTATGGTATACGTCATAGAAATACGGTACTGTGGTATTAGCCCACATATGAGATACCTGTTGAGCCCCTAAATCAACATTTTGGGCTAGGTGCAACTTATTAAACCAAAAACTCGTGCTACCTACAAAAGTTGTTTGATTTCTGTGTTCTGTGCAACTTTGACACCAAAGGTTGGTGTTATGTGCAATTTTCTCTCCCAGTACACTTTTCAATAGAATTGTTAAGCACACGGACATAAAAAACACCCGTCCAGCCGCGACACCAATAACGATAATTTTGCCGTGCGGCCCAATACATGGTCTGGCACTCTTACCCCGAACACGACCCAAAGGAAGTGGCCTCGCACTACTGGACACAACCAGCAAACAACGCCACATCGGACACCGACATGCGAAAACCACACGGTGATGGCATCCCCCTCCCCCGCCACCTCCTCTCTCACGTGCTCGCTTCCCACCCACCACCACCGAGTCGCAGCCGCCGCCGCCACCATGTCTCAGCGGCGCATACCGAGCAACGACGTCAAGCCCTCCATAGTTTGGCTCTCGCTCGCACCGTCGTTTGGAAACCTCAGCTGCTATTTGGACCCAGCAGTCTCGGCAGGTAACACATCACTGCAGCCGCCGCTTCCGTGTGCCGTCTGGCCTCCTCTGCCATCTTGTCTAGGTCGGTCTACGGTTCTTCTTCGACCGCCGCCAACCGTCGACTCGTTGGGCACACAACTCCGTCCGAGACCACCTTACGCCCGTCCCACATACAAGGTGTTCGGCAGTTTGCCAAGATTTTTTTGCCTAGTTAAAGTTGATAGGGTGTTTTTGGTTGTTTTATTACTTCATTGTTTGATTCAGACTATGGATACAAACGATGAGTTGATAATGTTTGAATTGATGCAAGAGGAAGCCAATGCCTATGCGGTGATGGTGAGAGATTGGAGATCATCTCTTATCTTCTACTTTTACAAGCGTGGTTGAATGCCCCTTCCCGATGCGAAGGTTTAAAAGTTGGGAGGAAGAAGAATAATGATCGTCAAAGGGGAAGGGTCATTTGATGTTAAAAGCCGACTATATTGCTGACGAGTCAACACATGGGATGAGGAATTTTGACAGCGATTTAGGATGAATAAAGATGTGTTCACGTGTCATGTGTATGGTGTGAGGGAGTATGATCACTACTTCATGTGCAAGAAAGACTGCACCAAAATGGTTGGTTTCTTATCTATTCTGAAATGCAATGCTATTTTAGGGTGTCTTGCATATGGAGTTGTTGCAGATACACAAAAGACGACTAACTACGCATGGCTGAGTACACATGCATTGAGAGCATGTACAAATGTTGCGGGGCGGTGGTGGCAGTGTTATGAAACAATTTTAAATGTTTCAAATTTCCTACGAAAAAGTGTAAGTGTTCAGAAGATATGTGTCTACAACCTCCAAAAATTTCAGGTCCAAATTCAAAAGAAGTATTGACAAAAAAAGATAAATCTAGCATGAATAACTGTAAGATTGACCAATGTTATGGAAAAAATATGTAAATTTAAGATATCAAATTCAGCACTGTATAACATATTTTCATAATATATTTATGTAATATTGTAAATGTTGATATTTTATTCAACATATACTTGGTGAATCTTGTTAAATTTTGACTTTTAACTAAATTTAAACGTCTTTTCAATAAAATATATTTACTCCAATATTTCATAGGACACTATTGCTTTTCTTTGTTGCATCACCTTTTTCTTCCCCTCGCATTTTGCATTTCTATCCCCACCCAGACATTCCCCTCAACCCTCCCTTGTGCATCATTTAACAAGCAAGGAAGAAATCTCTCGCAGGAGATTCCAAATCGCATCCCATCTCCCACTCTCTTCCCCCCAGTTCCTCCCTCCCCTTCCCCATTCACACTACTCCTCCACTTCCCTCATTGGCCATTGCTGTCCCAAACCCGAGCTCCAAATGTCAAGAACTTCAGAATCCTCGTCTCCATTGGCCCGCTCGCTCTGCTACCTGCTGCAATTCCCGGCATTGCTATAAAATCCACTGCATCGACACTCCGACAACTCTAATCCAGCGAAGAAACCATGACCGGAGCCCCAAATCCACCCGCATTATCCTCCTCCTCCCCCTCCTCCTGCTCGGGTCCACGGCATCTTCCCTCCCTCTGCTCAACTCCTCCGTCCCGGACCCCGCCGCCGTCGTCGCCGACTTCCACAGGTACCTACTTTATCCCGCGTATTTTGGCAGAGCAAATGTCTGATTTGGTTGAGGGTTCTACATTTGCAATCTTTTGTTGGCGTGCCTTCCCCAATGTGATGTAATGTAATGTAATGGCGGCGGATTCGTGTGCAGCAAGGTGGCGACTTTGCGGCGGCGGATGCAGCAGGCTGGCGGCAGCAGCGGGTGCCTGACGGGGAACCCAATCGACGACTGCTGGCGGTGCGCGGGGACGAACTGGTGGCAGGACCGGCAGCGTCTGGCCGACTGCGGCATCGGGTTCGGCCGCAACGCGCTGGGAGGCAAGGGCGGGCCTTTCTACGTGGTGACCGACTCCTCCGACCGGGACCCCGTGAACCCGGTGCCCGGCACGCTCCGGTACGCCGCCATCCAGGAAGGCCCGCTGTGGATCGTGTTCGCGGCCGACATGACCATCCGCCTCAACGAGGAGCTGCTGGTGAACAGCTACACGACGCTCGACGGCCGCGGCGCGAACGTGCACATCGCCGGCGGCGCGTGCATCACGCTGCAGTACGTGTCCAACGTCATCATCCACAACCTGCACGTGCACGACTGCGTGCCGGCGGGGAACGCGAACGTGCGGTCGTCACCGACGCACAGCGGGTGGCGGACGCGGTCGGACGGCGACGGCATCTCCCTGTTCTCGGCGAGGGACGTGTGGGTGGACCACTGCGCGCTGTCGCGGTGCGCGGACGGGCTGGTGGACGCCATCATGGGGTCGACGGCCATCACGGTGTCCAACAGCTACTTCTCCCACCACGACGAGGTGATGCTGCTGGGGCACGCCGACGGGTACGCCCCGGACTCCGGGATGCAGGTGACCATCGCGTTCAACCACTTCGGGGTGCATCTGGTGCAGCGGATGCCGCGGTGCCGGAGGGGATACTTCCACATCGTCAACAACGACTACACGGCGTGGGAGATGTACGCCATCGGCGGCAGCGCCAACCCCACCATCAACAGCCAGGGGAATCGCTACATCGCCCCCGCCAACCCCAACGCCAAGGAGGTGCGTCTCTGTTGCCGTGCCGTGTTCATGGGTTCTTTCGTTTCTTCCTCCCGATGATGAAGGTTTTGGGACTGGGTTTGCTCTGTTCGTTTCTTTGCTTGGCAATCTCTACTTTCGCTGCTTCGTTTGGAGTATTGTGCAGTTTTGGGTGGGACGGGAATGCAAGTGTGTGTACCACACGCGCGGTGGTTACCAGAACCAAAGTACCGTGGCCATTGTCTTGTTCTTTCATGCTCAGAAAAGCAGAATTGGGACCGTAAAAGCGGAAGCCATTAAATAATCGTTTTTCTCCTAGTACTAAGATATTTTCTTCAGTTTTTCATTGGTTCCTCCATCACTGTGCATGGGGTTTGAAGCTAGTGATGATGGTCCTGTGAAAATTGAAATGCTATGATTGATCGGTGACTGTCCATGGCATTTCGTTGTACCAGTAGTATTTCCTTTTACAAAAGTGGCATCTCCGATTTGGGTCCAGCCAGTGGCTGCCAGGGTTGGCATGCCCATTGAGCATCCGAGGCTCGTGCATCCCCCATGCCGGTTGCGGAAACCGCCGAGGATACTGTGAATGAGCGTGCAAATGAAATGGTGTTGCAGGTGACGAAGCGTGTGGAGACGGAGGAGGGGCAGTGGAACGGGTGGAACTGGCGGACGGAGGGGGACATGATGGTGAACGGCGCCTTCTTCGTGCCCTCCGGGGAAGGCATGGAGGCCATCTACGACAAGGCATCCAGCGGCGTCGACCCAAAGTCATCAGCGCTCGTCGACCAGCTCACCATGGGCGCCGGCGTCCTCGGCGGACCCAGGTACACCTTCCTTTTCCCTCGCATCCCGCGCCGCCGTATGTATATTCTTCCGCGGTGGGCGGAAATATCTCGTACCAATTCGTCAAACAAACTGCAATCGCGGATAAGCGGGTCCCAAACAAATAGAGCACCTTTGTTACGCGACTTTTTGGAGAGGCTTTTTGGTTCGTCGTTTTTTAGATGCCTTTGCCTTCCTCCAACGGACATCGGTCGCCGGAGTAGTGCGTGCGGCGTGCCAGACACCCTGCACTGCATCCCGGGCCTAGAGTCAAGGAAGAGCGCGCGGCGGCAGTGCACGAGGGCGCCATCATCCGGCCCTTTCCCGTTCAAAAAACAACAGGCTCCCATACTCGTCACTATAAAATCTGGTGTCATTTGCTGCTGGTTAGTACTATCAACTAAACCCTAAATAGATCAGAGAGTTCAGCCCACTAGTACAGTCAGTCAGTTCCCTCCCTTGGTTGACAATCTTGCCGTGCCCTCTGTTTAATGGAAGGAACCTCTGCCATTCCATTCGACATCTACGGGGAGAAAGGACTGCTTTCACGGTTGGTTATATTGGAGATGGGAACTGAACGTGCATGTTTGCAACCTGTCCTCTTGGGTTACCTGGTTTATTATCCTCGTGCATTAATAGTCACGCATAGAGAAAATACTCTACTGGTTCTGTTTGCCAAGCCGGTAATATCTGTCAAACAAAATGAAGGCAAACACAGTGGTCATTCTTTTCTCAGCACTTGCGCCAAGTTCTGCTATCGAGTAGAGCCGCCGGGGAGCAAGGCAAGCGGTTCCTTCCCACATGCGCGCCACTCATGGCAGATTTTGTCCCGGAATCCTGCTTCCCAGCAGTTCAATCTCGCCCACAATGATACACTACTCCAGTATACTAGAATTATTTTAGTTTTGTACCGGGAGAAGACAGTAATCAATATTCTTTCAGCGTTTTGGATCTCCAGTGTCCTCTGTTTGGGACCGACCCTCCTTTTCGAACGGAGCCAACCGAGGAGAGAACGGAGGGTTCTTCCCAGTTGTTGTCTGGGACCAGCGGCAGCGTTTCCGTTAGAAAACCTAAATCATATGTGTGGCCTTTTTGTCGTCCCGTACCATGCTCCCCGGAATCGGATTCTTTCCGGTAGATCTGAGCTTAACCAAGACACCCAAAAAAGAGGCTTAACGATAATAACTGTATAAATAATAGCCTTGAAAATAACTGTATAAATAATCGTCGCTCGTTTCCTGGCAACATCTTACTTACATAGAACAATGTGCATCCTCTCTGGCAGGGACAACGGCGAAGCGGCCGCGTACGCTGGGGTCAACTACGCCGGATCGGCTACCGGTGGTGGATTTGGGGCTCCCGGAGGCGGAGGCAACGGATACGGTTCCCTTGGGATGTACTACGCCAGCGGCGGCGACTGTAGCTGCCAATCACACTCGATGCTATCCTGGACTGCTTTGGCTCTTGCTCTGATATGTTTGCACCCACTGTAAGACTCGATTGAGATTGTTATGATTCAACGTAGGGAAAGGTAGGAAAATGGGGTGGAGAAAAGTAGCGGAAAAGCTGACTGACATTAGGGAGATAGGCAGCAGCGGTAGATTATCCACCATGTCCATGTATCAGCACATGGGTTATGGGTGGGAATATTTCAAGATAGTCTCAGTGTAGCTGTTACGAAGGAGAATGGATGATTCACTGATTCTTTCGTGGTTATTGCACAACTCTAACCGCTATCTAATCTCTGCCAGAGAAGAGGCGAAAACTTGACCGTTCTATTGGACTTACATCCAAAGTGACTATGTCCGGTGATAATATATCTCTCCGGACCCGGGGGCATCCCTGTCATCGTTCAGAGTTATTGCAACATTCAAACATACTCCTTGTCAAGAAAACATTCAGAGATATGCAACAAATATTGGTCGCAAACACGTGACATGAAAAACAAACGCAAAGCAGAACAGGACGAAAGGAAACATATTTTTTTTAAGAAAAGGGGCAGTCCCATCCATAATCAACATATGCAACATAATTTGAAATATTCACCCTTCTAAACATACATCCATAATCATCGCAGCAATATGCTAATGTGTCTGTGTTACAGACAACATCCTCTTCTCCAACACGTACTTCTCTAACGACGACTTCTTCCCCGACTTCGACGACATCCTCGGCAACATGTCTATTTTCGCCAACCTGAACGGCTCTTCCTCTGTACCGTACATGTCCCTTGGTCATCTGTTAAAGATAATGCTACAATTTCTGCAACTACCAATCTGTTTATACTTGCTTATTTCATACTTTGTATTAGATCGCATGTCTAGTTTATTTCCTATTTTCCTTGTCGTGTTTTTATCTACTATTTTTATGGATTAAATCATGTGAACTTGCTCATATTTCCAATAGTCCTCAAGGTAATGAAGATTGTCCGTCCTCGGATGTTGCAATGACAAAGGAAACCCAAGGTGTCTCACGGGGAAGTTCTTAATGAGAAGCACATGTGGAAGATCCACTTGATCACATTGTATAGGTGCCACCATGCTCTTCTCAAGATTTGTCACGAGACCCGTTGAAAGGACAAGGATGTCGCCTAGAGGGGGGGGGGGGGGGGGGTGAATAGGCGATTAAAACTTTTCCGGTTTAGGCTTGATAATTGCGGAATAAAACTAGGTGTTTAAAATAACAAGCCAACAACCTAAATAAACTAGGCTCACCTATGTGCACCAACAATTTATGCTAAGCAAGACAAGCAACAATGTGATAGCAATATAAAGGACTTCAAGCACGAAGGCTATCACAATGTAAAGTGCATAAGTAAAGATCTCGGGTATAGAAATAACCGAGGCACGCGGAGACGATGATGTATTCCCGAGTTCCTCCTTTTTAGGGGAGTACGTCTCGTTGGAGGGGTGTGAGTTTCAAACTCAAATACCACAAATGGCCTCACCCTATTCTCCGATGAACCTCGCACGAAAGCTCGGTTCACCTTCCACTATCAGAATCCTTCAAGGCCGAATCCGGAGTCTTTACAACAATCTTGAGGCACAACCCACAACTGGATTGGGATCTCCCAAGCACCACGAACCGTTTAGGGTCCAACGACCCAAGAGTAACAAGCTCACGAACTTTCACTTCTACGAATCCTCGTGGAGAGAGCAAACTGATGCAACAAATGCAATGGCAAGAACACAAGAAGTACTCAAGTCCTTCACTCCCAAATCCCACCAAAAACAACTAATGCTTATGGGGGAGAAGAGAGGAAGAACAAGGAAGAACACCAAATCCCTCCAAGATCTAGATGCAAAAGCTTCCCCTCACTTAGAGGAGAGATTGATTGGTAGAATACTAGATCTAGATCTCCTCTCTCTTTTCCCTCCAATTTGAGGCAAGAATCATGGAGGAAAAGAAAGATAGCAAGCTTGTGGAGGTTAACAATGGAGGTCAAAACTTTCTCAAAAGGTTGGGGAACCATTGGGGAATAAGGCCCCTTAAATAGGTCACCCAAAGATCCAACCGTTGGGTGCAGATTCGCGCCGGGGCGGTACTACCGCTAGCCCCAGCGGTACTACCGCCCCCCTGGGAAGTTAGAACACTAAAACAGGCTCCGAGGAGCGGTACTACCGCCCTGGGCAGCGGTACTACCGCTTCCGGTACCGCTGAAAACGGGCCTCGGGTGGCACGGCTGTACCCCGGGAGGTACCGCGGCGGTACTACCGCCACAGGTAAAACTGCAGAAACACCGACACCAGAACGGGCACAACTTTCGCATACGAACTCTGTTTTTTATGTTCTTGGGCTCGTTGGAATCACCACAACGAGATTTACAAGATCATGCATAGAAACATCATAGTTCAACAAGGGAGCATAAAACCAAATGTAGAAAGGTAAAACCTCTCTATAGAGACGAACTGGCAGAACCTCCAAAACCGAAAACGCAACAAGTTTTTCATTCGAAACCCGTTTTCGGTGAACTTGGGCTTGTCATGAAGATCACGACAAGCACCAAAGTCCCACATAGAGAAAATCCAAATAAGAACCAAGAAAGATGATGATGCCAAGTATGCAAAGGTTTGAGCTCTCTCCAACTGATACGCTAAAGCTCGATCAAGAGCCCCTCTTGATAGTACGGTAACTATCCTATAACCCGGTCTCCCAACTAACAACATGAGACCGGTAAAATAGAAAACCTATCAAGATCATACCTTTGCCTTGCGCATTCCACTTGAGCTAGATGATGACGATCTTGATCTCTTCAAATAGACCACCTTTCTTGATTGAGCTTTGCTTTGTGAAGTCTCACATATTCCTCCCCCATACTCCACTATGGGAGAGTTTCTCTTAGGCACGTCTTCACTTGACCATTATCTCCAAATGGGTGACAGGCTTCAAGCATAGGATTTCTCAGAGATGCTTCTCTTGAACTTGCACTTCATCTTTTTTTCTTAAAATATGATGACTTGGAGATAAACATGAATTTTCACTCAATCTTCTTTTCCAAGCCACACTTGCATTAAGCTCAACTCTAGATGACCATTTGTGTGGATCACACCTTGAATATTACTTTGGTCATCACTTTATCTTCTTCTTTCAATCTTGATACCAACACATGGTGTTCAAGCATTGCCAATGGATAAGCCCTACAAGGATAGCTTAATGCAACCATTAGTCCATACCGATTGTCATTAATTACAAAACTACACATGAGGGCACATGCACTTTCAATCTCCCCCATTTTGATAATTGATGACAATCTCTTTTGAGAGGGTTTATAATATGGAAATTAACGAGCAAGAACCAATTGTACTAACATCAAATACTACAAAAGTATGTGATGTTAGTCCAACAACATATATAGAGCAAACTCCCCCACAATCTATGCACGTGTGTATGAATCATGAATTCATTGCATATATTGTCAACCATTACCGGTGGTGGAGTTTCCACTATATAAAAATCAAGCAACAAATGCAAAAGCAAGGAAGGCAACTACTTGAGAACAAATCAAAGTACTAAGACAAATTCCATAAACCCTTCAAAACTTCTCCCCCGTTGGCAACAATTGCCGAAATGGGTAAAAAGATTCGGAAAGGACATAGTGAGAGTTCCTCCATGAGTCTAGCTTTTCTCATAAACATGAGTATAATCAAGTGGACAATTCCATCGATCAATAATAGGAGGAACTCAAACTATATTGAGAATCCAAAGATTGCAACAAAATAGCAAAGGGAAAGATACCTCAACAAAAGAGGCAAGCAATCAAAGGATCCAAAGAACCAATTGGACACAAGAAGATATTATGATAAGATCAGCCAAATGTGTTAAAAATCAAGAGGAACTCCCCAAGGTACGTACACAAAGTAGAATTTGCATTTTAATATTGTGTGCACAACATGGAATCCTCACTCCCTCCTAGATAATTTTTGAACACAAAACAAGTGCAAGAGAGCATAGATGGAAAAAGAAGCAATACAACTTGCAACAAACAAATGTTGAGCAACAAGAGAAAGAAACGACAAATTAATACTTGCTCAACCGAAACGAGAGAGGTGTGACGAAAAGACATTTTAGGAGACTAATGCAAGATGAGCGTAAGCATCAACATAGTCTTTCAATATAAGAGACACATAGTGCATATCATGTCTCTCCCATACACACAACTCAAGGAAGATATGGCAAATAGTTCCACAAGCTTATTAAGATGCAAAAGGAATACCAAATGAAAAGCAAAGCTTGTGCCTTTCAGAAACCACCAAAGAATCAAAAGCAATAAAAAGGGTGGTCACTAACGAATTAGAATATCAATTAAAGATGTAACTACTCTCATGTGTATAAGTTTCTAGGTAGACACCAATCATGAAGATTAAATCCACAAAGAAACATGCACACACAAAATAGGTACTAAGGTAAAGAACATGATATCCAAGAGGAAGTCATAAATTACCATTAAGATTTTGCTTAAAAGCATAGCACAAAGCTCAATTATCTTAAAAGGATATAGATGAACCTCCAACACAATCTCATCATAGCATCAAAAATATCCACAAGGGAACAAAGATATGGGATGCTCGAGAAAGATAACAAGACACAAGGGCAAATGATTTTGCAAAAAAATCAATATTGCACATGAGAGACTTTGAGTAGAATTGCTAGATTAACCTATTTGGGATTGGTGAATTATGAAAATGTTATATAAATTCCCTTTGATATGTAACCATCCCGGCTTGCTCACATTTGTAATAAAAATGTTTTGATAAGAACTTTGCGAGAACCACATGAATTGCAAACATTCATGCCAAGAAGCAACCTACACAAGGTTGAAAGCTAGAATGTATGCATGAGGTAGATCAATTACCGATATAGCATTGGTGATGTAGAAGATAGAGTTCTATTATCCAAGCTTGGCTCCAATAAGCACATGGTGACAACACATTCCTGTAATGAGACGTTTCCAATGCATCTCCAATGTACCTAAAACAAATTCAAGTGCAAAATGGTACCCAAACTCATGGGTCCAAAGTAGTTAGAGCAACTACAATACATAGGCAAACTCCACATATTTATGTGCATACTGGTATGAATTGAATTTCATGCACATCTTAGCCATTTAGAATTTGATGGAGTTTATCCTATATATTGGATCAACGAAAGTAAGCATGCCATAAAGATTACATATAGTAAATATGCATGCACAACAATTTCAAGAACCAAAACGAGATACAATTTGGACAAAACACCAATTAAATCAAGAAGCACACACAAGTGTGACAAGAAAAAGAATTGTCCAAATTATTTCAAAGACTCAAATCAACACATGATTTAAGATACCAATTTGAAAAGATACCAAGTGAAATAAGATACCAATGGATGAGAATAACATCAAGGAATAAACCAAAACCCACTACACTTTTCTTATGGCACAAAGTCCAAGACAAAAAATGTTTGTCTCCCAAGGGACACGTCATCGGGATCAAATACCAATTGAAGACAACTAATGTTCAAAAGTATATAGGATTGCTCCACCGAGATTTGTGCATTATTCATGATCTTGCATTTGAATACAAAATGCACATAAATGGGATCATCACTTCTCTATATCATTCAAACACTAGTCACGATCAAGGAAAGCAATAAGATACAAAACCAATTTAAAGAAAGATGTTCTACTAATAGGATAGCTTCGCCAACAATTGTGCATTATCTAGATAAGACTTTGAAGCAAATGCACAAGATGGTATCATTGCTTTTCCTAACTCAAGAAAGCACAACACAATTTTGTAGAGCAAGAGGATCCAAAAGAGTGATTAAACAAAATCATTTTAGCAAATATGGAACTTGTTTGAGAAACATGCCACATAGGAATAAGATTATTTACAAAATCCATTCTAGGTGGCAATACCTCATATGTTCACATTTTCTGGCTTGTAATATGCACATGGCTTATTACTCCTCCATAATGTGATAATCAATCTTTTCTTAACTAGAGGCAAGCAAAACCAACAAGAGATAATTAATGGACATTATAGAATTTGAATTTCTCATGAGAATGACATACCACTAGAGAATAGATACTTTTATATATCAACACTAAGTGGTATTCCTCATGTATACACATTTTTAGGATTGTGAAGTGCACGAAGCATGTCACTCCCCAAAATGGGATAGCCCATTAATCTCTCAAAAGAGAGCAACAAGATTTGATATCGAATAAAAGCAATGAGGCTCAACACAAGTAAATAGTGTGCAAACCACATACACATACTTGATTACTCAAGTGAAGTAAGTAGTGAGCACAACACATACAAACAACTAGCAAGGTACAAAACCAAACACATGCAAGGATGCAAGCAACTTTCAATGTATTATGATTCAAATAAAAGTTACCGCAAGGAGGAACATTGGATATGAGATAGAACAATATAATCCAAATGAATTGGCTTGAGAGAATATAATGATGAAGATCCCTTAATGCTTCATGATGTAGCCAAGTCTCCAATGTCCTCCACAACACCTATTGATCAAGTTTTTAGCTTGTTGGTCCCCAACCAAGTTGGGTCCTAAGAGGTTAGTCACAATAGGCTTGGCAACCCAAAGGTTTTTTCTTGACCCACTTTGAGTACCAACATATTTGGCAAACACATTGCCAACCTTATCCTTCTAGAGAATAAACATTATCAATTATGATAGGGTTGGATATATTGCCACTAGTGCATGAAGAAGCAAAGTGGCGCTTCGCATGGCATATGTAGCATCATTGGCTTCTCCTTTCTTCTTAGTTGAAATCTCAACTTGAGGGGAATAGCTTGATTCTTCTTGAGAAGTGGCCGTTCAACAACTTGAGGAACTTGAGCTTGAGGCCTCTTCCCTTGTTGCTTCTCACCAAGGGACTTCTATTCAAAGGGCAAGATCTAACATGGTGCCCTTCAACTTTGCACTTGAAGCAAATGATCTTGGCCAAATCCTTAACTTGTTCTTGGCCCTTGTTCTTGTTGATAGCCTTAGACTTGTTCTTGTTATTGGAGTTAAATCCAAGTACACTCTTGTCATTGGGGTCTTTTAACACTCAACACATTGTCGAGTATGGACCTCCCAACATGACGCTTTTCCAAGTCTTTCTTCAAAGAAGTGACTTGGGCCTTGAGCTCTTTTAATTCCTTACTTGGTAGTATCAACACAAAACTAGAGGAATAGAGTCTTGATTGTTAGAGAAACAAGGCAAGGAAAGTAATTCATCACAAGATTTAGCAATAGTATGAGTGGATGAATCACTAGGACTAGCACATGGCAATAAAGCATTTAAGTAGAGGTTGTGCCATTGTCCACATGAGGCTCGAGATCTTACCTTGTTAGTGATAGCCTCATGAGCTAACTTTAGCTTCGCATGGGATGCTAGAAGATCCTCATAAGATCTGGAGTGAGCTTTTCATGACTTTCTTCCAATTTCCCATACTTGCTAGTTAGCAACTCAAGTTGAGCCCTTGAGCTCAACATTCTCCTTCAAACTAGATGCTTCACGAGAAGTAGAGTTAGTAGCACAAGCATCATCAATATTAGAAATGGAAAAAGATAACTTGGCAAGCTCATCATTTTTAGATAGTTGAGTTTGGAGTTGATCATGAGACTTGAGAAGAGAGAGTGTTCACTTTCTAAAGCCTTGTGAGCTTTGTCAAGTCTCTCTATGTCCTCAATTAGTCTAGCATTGCCAACATGAAATTCAACTTTTTCCTTTTTAAGCACTTTATATTTAACAATAGCATGATCTCTTTCCTTAATGATTTTAGCAATAATAGATTATTTGACTCATCAGAGACTCAAGCCTCTCTTCAAGAGACACTCGAAGCTCATGCTCTTCCTCAAGAGCATTTTCTAAGGATGCTATTTTTCCATAGCATCCTCTCTTTCAATCCTTCCCTTTTCTTCAATGATAGCCTTGCACTTAATTGCAAAAGTCAAAATTTCACATAGGTAAGAGCAAGCTTTACTACCTTTAGGGAGAGCACTAAAAATCATCTCTCTTCTCCTTTAAGGAGTCAATATCATTCTCTTTAATCCATAAGAGTCCTCATCCTCATCATCACAAGATGTAGAAGGTTCCAATGGTGAAGATACCTTTGAATCCCTAGCCATAAGGCAAAAGTGAGAAATGGATGATAATGATGAAGATTTACTTGAAGCACCATTGAGGTCCATGTCTTGCTCCCACAAATGTTGGGTTTCTCTACATTGTTAGTCACACAAGTAATGAGGATATGGAAGCATTGGTTTCATGGCAACAAGATATAGGAAGCATATCATCATGATATTTAGTTAAGCAACTATTACATGATATGCTAGGACTATCAACATAGCATGTAAGGCATTTGAAGTGCTAGAAGTGTTTAAGTCCAAAGATTAGAACATTGCAATGAGATAGAGATGAAGTATAATTAATAGTGGATTCACCATCAACCAATGCAATTTCTATCACCACTCACCATATCATTACCTAGGTGAACTCATCACGGCCGGAGGTGGAGGGAGAACAATCATCCTCAATAATGTTGGACACGTCATATTTATCTTGAAGTTTTGCCCACAACTCATGTGCATTCCGGAAAGGCATGATTGATGCAAGAACTACATCGCTCAAAACACAAATAGACCATTAGATACTTGAGTATCGAGATGAGAGTTTTCCTCATCTCTAAGAAATTCTTGGGAATCCTTTGGAGGAGAAAAACCCACATTACAATCCTCTTAAAATAATTTGGACCCAGTGCCTAAAAAGATTTAAGCATGCGAATTTTTCAAACATCATAATTTGTTGCCATCGAATATGAAAGTGGGATCGTGCACTAATTCTCTAAATGACATCTTTACTCACTAGGCGGGGTTAAAGCCCAAAAAGAGAGCCGAGGCTCTGATACCAATTGAAAGGACAAGGATGTCGCCTAGAGGGGGTGAATAGGCGATTAAAACTTTTCCGGTTTAGGCTTGATAATTGCGGAATAAACTAGGTGGTTTAAAATAACAAGCCAACAACCTAAATAAACTAGGCTCACTATGTGCACCAACAACTTATGCTAAGCAAGACAAGCAACAAGGTGATAGCAATATAAAAGATTTCAAGCACGAAGGTTATCACAATGTAAAGTGCATAAGTAAAGATCTCGGGTATAGAAACATCGAGACACGCGGAGCGATGATGTATTCCGAGTTCCTCCTTTTTAGGGGAGTACGTCTCGTTGGAGGGGTGTGCTTTCAAACTCAAATGCCACAAATGGCCTCACCCTATTCTCCGATGAACCTCGCACAAAAGCTCGGTTCACCTTCCACTATCGGAATCCTTCAAGGCGGAATCCGGAGCCTTTACAAATCTTGAGGCACAACTCACAACTGGATTGGGAGCTCCCAAGCACCACGAACAGTCTAGGGTCCAAAGACCGAAGAGTAACAAGCTCACAAACTTTCACTTCCACGAATCCTCGTGGAGAGAGCAAACCGATGCACCAAATGCATGGCAAGAACACAAGAAGTGCTCAAGTCCTTCACTCCCAAATCTTACAAAAAAACTAATGCTTATGGGGGAGAAGAGAGGAAGACAAGGAAGAACACCAAATCCCTCCAAGATCTAGATGCAAAAGCTTCTCCTCACTTAGAGGAGAGATTGATTGGTAGAATAGTAGATCTAGATCTACTCTCTCTTTTCCCTCTAATTGGAGGCAAGAATCATGGAGGAAAAGAAAGATAGCAAGCTTGTGGAGGTCAACAATGGAGGTCAAAACTTGCTCAAAAGGTTGGGGAATCATTGGGGAATAAGGCCCCTTAAATAGGTCCCCAAATATCCAACCGTTGGGTGCAGATTCGCGCCGGGGCGGTACTACCGCTAGCCCCAGCGGTATACTACCGCCCCCCTGGGAAGTTAGAACACTAAAACAGGCTAAAAACAGGCTCCAGGGAGCGGTTACTACCGCCCCGGGCAGCGGTACTACCGCCCGGCGGTACTACCGCTTCTGGTACCGCTGAAAATGGGCCTCGGGTGGCACCGGCGGTACCCGGGCGGCACCGCGGCGTACTACCGCCACAGGTAAAACTGCAGAAACACCGACACCAAACGGGCACAACTTCGCATACGAACTCCGTTTTTTATGTTCTTGGGCTCGTTGGAATCACCAATGAGCTTTACATGATCATGCATTAGAAACATCATAGTTAAACAAGGGAGCATAAAAACCAAATGTAGAAAGGTAAAATCTCTCTATAAAAGACAAACCGACAGAACCTCCAAGCCGAAAAAGCAACAAGTTTTTCATTCGAAACCCGTTTTCGGTGAACTTGGGCTTGTCATGAACATCACGAAGCACCAAACCCCACATAGAGAAAATCCAAATAAGAACCAAGAAAGATGATGATGCCAAGTATGCAAAGGTTTGAGCTCTCTCCAACTTATACGCTAAAGCTCGATCGAGGCCCCCCTTGATAGTACGGTAACTATCCTATAACCCAGTCGCCCAACTAACAACATGGACCGGTAACATAGAAAACCTATCAAGATCATACCTTTGCCTTGCGCATTCCAGATTGAGTAGATGATGACGATCTTGATCTCTTCAAATGGACACTTTCTTGATTGCGCTTGCTTTGTGAAGTCTCACATATGCTGCCCCATACTCCACTATGGGAGAGTTTCTCTTACGCACTCTTCACTTGACCATTATCTTTGAACTTGCACTTCATCTTTTCTCTTAAAATATGATGACTTGGAGATAAACATGAATGTTCACTCAATCTTCTTTTCCAAGCCAACTTGCAATAAGCTCAAACTCTATATGACCATTTGTGTGGATCACACTTGAATATTACTTTGGTCATCACTTTATCTTCTTCTTTCAATCTTGTACCAAACATGGTGTTAAAGAATTGCCAATGGACAAGCCCTACAGGATAGCTCCAATGCAACCATTAGTCCATAGAGATTGTCATTAATTACCAAAAGCACACATGAGGGCACATGCACTTTCACCCAATGACCTCTACAAACATGAAAGATGTGTGTAAGGCGCTTCCGCCCCTCCTTGATCAGAGCCAAGAAAATTGCATGCAGAGTAGCATCGGCATAGGACCTCCGAATTTATGCACCCATCCCCCGGTTGATGAAGTTGCTCCCCCTCAATGACCATATCAAGAATCTTTTGCAAGGGGTCAATTGCCAACAAACACGAGGGGGGAGAGGGTCTCCCTGCCGAACCCCTCTCTCCCATGCCGAATGGGGGCACCTAGAATGCCATTTAGAGGAACTCTGGAGGTGGACGTCTAAGGAACGCCATGTTCATGTCTCAGAATCTCGCGGGAAGCCATATCTATGCAAGAGCTCAAGAAGGTAGGTCCAACGCATCGAGTCAAAAGCCTTTTCTTATGTCGAGATTGCAACAATGGTACGCGTCTTTGTTTTGTGGAGCCTTCTAGAATAGTTCCGGAAAATAGAAATTTGTCGTCAGCACTTCTCTTCTGAACGATAGCTGATAGTCTCAAACATATCTATATTTTTGGTTGTTCCATGCATGTTATATATCATATGCCACATGTTTTTATAATGTTTTTATATCATTTTGGCACATTTTATGGAACTAAC